>JAOTQJ010125723.1:0-10393 GCA_025642045.1 Solanum sejunctum
CAAATAGTGCCACCACACATGACCCCACTAACAATTTTAAATCTTAAAGACTACACTTTAGAAGAAATTTACATTTGTTCCCAAACTTTACCAAATTGAGTCAATTAAGGACTTACGGGTTCGAACTTACGGGTTCTAATAGGTGTGATGTCCATCAACCAGTTAAGGGGTTAAAACCTTGACCGCTATGATGGAGAGTGTGATTTCCATCAATCAATTGAAGAGTTGATACTTCAATCACCTTGGATGGTAGGGTATGACAATCCATCGTAATGTTGGTCTCTTCTTACATATGCAATATGTTCTATATAAGCATGTTTTACTCCAAGCATCATTTATGCATATCATATTCTATTATGCTATTCATTGCTTATGATGTTGCATTTTGCCTATATTGCCTATTTCTTGTTGTATTGCATGCTACATATTTAGAACATTCAAATATACTAACACATATTTTATGCCTACATGATGTTACTATGTAGGAACCAGAGCACTATTTGATCACCTTTTTCCTCCACGTGGCTAGTACGATATCTCTCAAATCAAGTTTGGTGAGTCCTCAACTCCAAGGATAATATCTTTTGATCTTATGTTATGTAAAGACTCTCTTTCGTTATTTGTATGTTTTGACTATGAGGGTGAGCCCGGTTGCTTGTCTTGGCCCTACTAAGCTCTATGTCAAGAGGTGTTGTTACACAAATAATGTAATTATGCTTGAGCTTTTATTCATCTATGTTATTTAAGTATTAAACTCTTTCCCTTAGTCCCAATTTTTCTTATTTATATTTTCTATTGTTGTTTATTCTTGCTTCTGCGATCAAGGACGTGCATATAATATGCTAAGAGGCTTATTTGGGATTTCTCCGGGTTCTTCATTTGTCGTGTCATGTCTATCCCCTAGTTTGGATCATGACAAACTTGGTATCAGAGCATTAGGTTGTTAATAGTCCTTGGTATCCAATACACCGCATCGACTAGAGTCTTATTCATAGTTGTGTTGTGCACCACAACTATGAGTAAGAGGCTATGAGACGTTCTAGGAAATGTTTCCCTTCTTCTTACTCTATATCGTGTTATAGGAGTCAAGATAAGGTTTTCCCTCTAACTATTGTTCTTTGCTATGCTAGATCATGCCTAAAACAAGAGAAAAAAGAGCTCACACACCCGAGGAACAACTGGCTCATGAAGAGCTCTGGGATGCTCTTATCATGTTAGCCCAAGTGGTGACCAACCAAATCAACCAAGGGGCCGAAGCCCCTCATGTTCCTACTCCGGCATCTCAGGTGAGGGACTTTATGAGGTTGAATCCACCGGAGTTCAATGGGTCTAAAGTGGATGAAGACCCTCAAGAATTTATTGATGAGGTATACAAAGTGTTGGGTATCATGGGTGTGAGGTTGGAAGAGAAGGCTGAGTTGGCGGCTTACCAACTCAAGGGGGTGGCCCAAATATGGTATACTCAATGGAAGAATGAGAAAGGGAACAACAATGTGATTCTATGGGAGAAGTTTAAGGCGGCTTTCCTCAACCGGTTCTTTCCTCTTAAGCTTAGGGAGGCCAAAATGATGGAGTTTATGAATTCAAAACAAGGATCTATGAGTGTGAGGGAGTATACCCTCAAGTTCAACCAACTTTGTAAATATGCTCCCCAATTGGTAGTCGATCCAAGGTCTACGATGAATAAGTTTATGGTGAGTGTATCCAAATTGGTGAACAAAGAATGTCGTACCCTTATGTTGATAGGTGACATGGACTTGCTCCGCCCTATAACGTATGCTGAACAATTAGAGGGGGAAAAGATGAGTAATAGAAAAGGTAAGGAGGCCAAGAGGGCCCTTTTTGAAGGAAAGTTCCAAAGTCCCAAAGGTGGGGGTGGTGTGGTGCCTTATGCTAGGTGCCCAAGATGTGGTAGATGCCATGATGGCTTATGCTTGAATGGTACAGATGCTTGTTATGGTTGTGGGGAGATGGGTCATAAGGTAAATGATTATCCTCATAAACACAATAAGGGTAAAGGTGGTGATGTTGATCAAGGGGGTGCTCCAAAACGTAATCGGTTCTATGCTCTTCAAAGAAGGCAAAGAGGGGATGAGGTGCCCGATGATGCTACCAGTATGTTAAAGGCCTTTTTCTTGATTTTGTTGCGCATGCTTTGATGGTTCTGGGGGTTACTGTTCCTTCAATTATTCTTTTTGTTTCTAGTAAGATTTGGTTATGTGAGTCTATTGTTGCTAGAAAGGCTTATAAGGGTTGCTCCATGTTCTTATTGCATAGAGTCTTGTCTTGTGAACTTGGCTTGATGGGTCGGAGGTATTGGGGCGGTTTGGGTATATGCATATCATGCTTCTAAAGAGGGTAGAATCTGTAAGGTTGTAATATGATGGTTAAGGATAGATGATCTCTGTGGTCAACTACAATAGGTTAGTCACTTCTCTGTGATTGATCTTCGATTCGGGTTTTGTCCCCAAGTGAGGATGAGGGTGGGTGATATCCCTAAGTGTCCTCTCAGACTAAGAGTGAGCATTTTGAGTCGTGGTGGAGTTGTTTGGTTGACTTATGCACCGGTCATATTTATAGGTCTCATGAATAGGATCTTTAAACTATACTTTGGCATACTTGTGGTGGTCTCTTGTGATGGAGAATTAACTTATTTAGAACTTGTGAGTCATTTAAGGGTAGTGTTGCAAGTCTTGGTGGGATGAGAGGTTGTTTGCTAAATATGATAGGTGTGAATTGATGGCAACACGAAGGTGGTTAGAACTCTTTAAGGATTATGATATGAGTATACATTATCACCCCGGTAAGGCTAATATTGTGATCGATGCTCTAGGTAGGGTGTCTATGGGTAGCATAGCATGTGTTGATGGTGATGACAATAGGTGACTAGAGAGGTCCACCGGTTGGCTAGATTGAGAGTTAGGTTGGAAGAGGTTGGCTATGGTGGTGTAGTGGTGGCTAATGGTTATGGATCTTTCTTGGTTGATGAGGTGAAAGCAAAGTAAGAATGTAACCCCTCCTTGATAGGGTTGAAGGTCTTGGTGAGAGATGATAAAGTGGAGGTTTTCTTCCAAAGGGGAGATGGTGTCATTAGATACCAAGGTAGGCCTTGCCTGCTTGTGTTGATGGTTGGGTCTCTTGGGGGTTCTATTTATGAAGGGTATGGTCCGATTTAGCAAGAAGGGAATTGAGTTTATGGTTTGCGAGTCCTTTTAGAGTGTTAAAGAGGATTGGTGAGGTTGTATGATAATGGGAATTGCCTATGGATTTTGGTATGATTCATCTGGTTCTTCATGCTTCTAGGTTGAGGGGATGTGCAGGCGACTCTAGTGTTATAGAACTCTTTGAGGTTGTGAGTGTTGTGGAGGATAAGTTAGCTTAGGAGAAGGTCCCGGTGAAGGTATTGGATGGAAAGGCGGAGAAGTTAATTAATAAGGATGTAGTGTTCGTCTAGGCCAATTAGAGGAATCGTCAAGTCAAAAGTGTCACTTGGAAACTGGAGCGGGCATGGAGAAGCAATATTCGTACCTCCTACATTCTATTCTAGCTTATGATAACACATCAAGTCCTATTTATGATTTTAAGTCCTATGTTTCAGCCCCCTATGTCATTTGCATGCATTCATGTTTATGTTGACAAGTTCATGATGATTTTGACAATTATATTGAGATTTTAAAAATGATGTTTTCAATATATTGTTGTATTCTTGCTAGGGTTGATTTCTTCATGATTACCTTGTTCATATACATTTTCTTAACATTCGGGGACGAAGGATCTCAAGGGGGAGATATTGAAATGACCCTAAAAAGTGTCCGAAAATGTGTCTAGAAAGTGCCCCTAATCGTAATTTCTATATATCTCAAAATTCGTGCTTGGTATCAAAAATCCAAATCATATTCTTGTTCAGGGGGAAAAATTGAGTGGGAAATGGGTCTAACCCCAATTTTAGAGAAATCGTATCAAAATTCGAAAATTCAAAGTTGGCGAATTCCAGTGAAGAATCGCGCCCCAGGCGCGACTCGCCAAGGGCGCGCCACAGTGTTAAATTTATCCAGTTTATCAGTTCGGTCCAAGGCTTTTGGGTTTTGGGACTAAGCCTTCCCATACGTAAAAATACCTATACTTAATCATATTTCACCTTCATATCATACAAGACATTCCCCAATACTCTCTCAAACACTTAGACAAATATTTTGCTCAAAATTTAAGTGCCAAAACTCATTCCGGATCTAAAGAATTTTACTCAAGCTTCAAGATCTCATCTCAATCTTTATTAAGGAATTCTCAAAGCTAAGGTATGTAGGTTTCAACCATTGGGTCCTTTCACCCATGGTGCCTAAGCTTCCTTTTTACATAAATCTCATGTTTCTAAATTGATTTAATTATAAGTCTTACTTACTATGAATTTGACTATGAACTATGTTGTGGTTTCATAAAAGTGTGATTGTTTAAGCATGTTTTGAGCTATGAATCTATGATCTATCTTGAGATTTGATAAAAGGTTTTGGTGTATATTGCATGAGCGTGTTACCATGTGTTGGTGGGTTGATTTACTTAAAGATTTCTTGTAGGATTTCACTCTTTAGTTGCATAGTTTTACACTATCATTACACACCCATCAAGTGTTTGATAAAATGTCCAGCTTAGGGATTCTTGATCTATTGATGATCCATTGCATGTCCTATGACTTATATGACTTTATGATGATGAAAGGATGGTATATATGAGTTGATTTTATGGAAAGTATCTATAGGGTTGCAAGTTGACCATACCTTGTTGAGGGGGTACTTTGCTTCAACCACTATGATAGAGGGTGTGCTATCCATCAACCATGTTAAGGGGTTGACCCCTTGACCACTATGATGGAGGGTGTAATGTCCATTAACCATGTTAAGGGGTTGATACCTTGACCAGTATGATAGAGGGTGTGATGTCCATCAACTAGTTAAGGGGTTGATACCTTGACCGCTATGATGGAGGGTTTGATGTCCATTAACCAATTGAGGGGTTGATACCTCAATCACCTTAGATGATAGGGTGTGACAATCCATCATCTTCTTACATATGCAATATGTTCAATACAAGCATGTTTTGCTCCAAGCATCATTCATGCATGTCATATTGCTATTATGTTATCCATTGCTTATGATTTTGCATTTTGCCTATATTGCCTATCTTTGTTGCATTGCATCCTACATACTTAGTACATTCAAACGTACTAACGCATACGATATGCCTACATGATATTACCATGTAGGAAACAGAGCACTATTTGATCACCTTCCTCCTCCACGTGGCTAGTACGACATCTCTCAAAGCAAGTTTGGCGAGTCCTCATCTCCGAAGACAATATCTTTTGATCTTATGTTATGTAAAGATTCTCTTTCGCTATTTGTATGCTTTTGACTATGAGGGTGAGCCTGGTTGCTTGTCTTGTCCCTCGCTAAGCTCTATGTCTAGAGGTGTTGTTGGACAAGTAATGTAATTATGCTTGACCTTTGACTCATCTATGTTATTTAAGTATTAAACTCTTTCTCTTAATCACAATTTTCCTTGTTTATATTTTCTCTTGTTATTTATTCTTGCTTCCGCGATCAAGGATGTGTGTATGATATGCTAAGAAGCTTGTTTGGGATTCTTCCGGATTTTCCATTTGCCGTGTCACGTCTAGGCCCTAGTTTGGGTCGTGACACCGCCAACAAAGTAGTAATATTTTTAACAACACTAGGAACAAAGTAAATTAACCCCTCTTTGATCTACATTTTATCCGGACATTACCTATACATGTTGAGTTTAATATTATTCTAGATGTAGAGAAAATAACTTCAAGATTTTTAAGTAATTCAAATATGCATCTTTTTTAAAAATAAAATTAGATGTATAATGAATTAGTATCTTGACATTTGAAAAAAATTCTAACTATTGCTTTTTCTCCCTTATCCTTTCAAATATACATTCTAAATCTAATTAAAATTAAGAAACATACTTTATTCTCTTATAAATTTCTCATGTATTAATCTCCACTATGAATATACAAATAATTGTTAGAATTAGTGAAAAATCAGTACTCCATCTAATTGAAAAGATATCCTTATGAAAGTCAATGTATCCGATTATCGAGATAATAAAAACTTTAACTTTATTGATTAATTAAGCATAACAATACAGAATTAAGATAACATGAAAAGAAAAAAAGTTTAATATCGTACAACCTCTATCATTTCAATATGCTCTCGTCTGTATCCAAAAGTATTCATAATATCCATAGGTCATTGTTGTTATATGTAGTGAATCTGATTTTCATATTTGTATTCCTCCCCTTCAACTTTGTTGTGAATTACATAGCTTAGGTATAGTTGTTATATAAATAAATCTTCTCAAATAAAACTTTCTAGAAAACAAGAAAGAAAGTGTTATTATACATGATCTGCTATTACTTAATCAATTGTTCTATAGGTAATAATGATTGATACAACTGTGAGTTATTGATATCAATTTTATCGTTGGAGTAAAACCTAATGATCTTTACAGTGACATAGAATCAAGTGAATTTCTAAATTTTTTATTTTGTAAGATATTAAGTCCTTGAGTACTTCACTCATCTGATTCTATGTGAAAATTGATATCTTGATAGTACAACACAAGATATTAGACATTTACAAAAAAAAAAAGTCATTACTATTGTGTATAATTTGTTATCTATAATTAGACTATAATATTTTAAAACTACTTAAAAGTTAACATGTATTTCACGATACAACATAACTAAGGGGACAAAGGGTTAATTCGTGCTAAATTAATTATTGAGAAATGGCTTAATCCTACACCACAAATTGTGCGGTACAACTAATAAGGAACTTTGAACATGACATTCATCAATACCCGCTCTACAAACAAAAAGCAAAATAACTAAGTAAATCGCTTAGTTTGGCAAACTATAGAATTATTTACAAATTTATATTTGATAAGCCTAAATTATATGTTGCAACTAAAGGCTAAATTAGATGCTATTGCAAATCTAATCATATGATAAAATATAGGGATAATACGTAAATACCCTCCCTGCCCCCCCAAACTTGGCTCCATTACTTAGTTTAGTACCTAAACTATGCGGATGTTTATATACCCCTTAACAACTTACAAGTGAATTTATTTGCACCCTAAAACTTGACGTGGCAGAAAAAAAACAGACGCATTTTATTTTTAATTTTTATTTTTTTAATATATATTATATAAGAAATTAAAAGAACAATAAAAAAATTATCCACCCAACCCCCAAACCCACCTCTTTCTTCATCTTCTTCAAACCCTCCACCCAATTTTTTCTCTTCTTCAAAATACCCCACCCCATTTCTCCTTCTTCGCTCCCCACCACCCCACCCTCCATCAACAACACACCCAACCCCAAAAATGAAGTTAATTTTCTTCAATAATGGCAAATTTTGATTTTTTTTTATTTTCTTCTTCCTTCTTCCATGGATAAACAACCTTACACTTCCATTAATGTCTTCTTTTTCTTTGATTATCATAAATCTTCACTAATAATCTCTCTATTATCAATTTCTTTTGAGAAAATTCTCCCGTGCATTTTTATGAACAATTCCCTTACTAACATTTTAACCTCAAATCATTGCATCTTCATAAAAATGACACTAATTAATATCGATAGAGTGAAGTTCACTAATTTTACCTAATTTTCACCAATAATTTTTCTCGATTTAGTTTATTTAAAAAAATTAAAGAAGATTAATAAATTAAAAAAAAAAAGAAAATGGTCACCTCCCAAGTGTTAAATTTCAATGGAGATTAAACACATGTTTAATAAAATAAAATAAAAATTATTTAAATAAATAAAATAAATTAAAAAGTAAATTTAAATATATTTTTATGTATTTCTACTTATAATTTTAGTCGATTTAATTTATTTAAAAAAATTAGAAGAAGATTAATAAACAAAAAGAAAAATTGTCAACTTCCAAGTGTTAAATTCCAATGGAGATCAAACACATGTTTAATAAAATAAAGTAAATAATATAAAAATTATTTAAATAAATAAAATTAATAAATAACATGAATTAAAAAATAAATTTAAATATATTTTTTACGTATTGTTGACGTGACGCCAATGTGGCACTGATGTGGTGTTGAGTGGCACTGACATGGCGCTGACGAGGCGCGTGTGCAGTGCACTCTCCCTTGTGAGACTGAAATTGCACCACTAGGGTTGAAATTAAATATGTTACAAGAAGTTAAGGGAGTATATAAACGTTCGCATAATTTAGGTACTAAACTAAGTCATGGAGCTACGTTTGGGGGTTATTTATATGTTATCCCTAAAATATAGCATGTATATAATTCTCCAGGTATATGAATTTCAAGACTACACATGTACATGCAACACACATGTGGTGAATCTATTATTTAAAAAACACTAAAAAGTATAAAATAATTACACTCTTCTCTTTATATGTTTTATTTTATCTATATTTCTTATCTTATAGTCTTCTCTTTTAACAAACACAGCTTAAAATTCTATTAAGGGCCTGTTTAAAAAAGGCACCATGTATTGGGATTTGGTGTAACTGATGTAGTTACACTCTTTGGCCTATTTGACAAAGCAAGTAATTATTTGACAAGACAAAAAATAAGTGTAATTGAAAGAGTGTAATTACACTTCAATTTCTAAGGGATGGTAAGGAATTGGTGTAATTGCACCATGTAAAAAAATTCTTCCCTTTCTTTTATTTTAATTATTTTAATTTATTTTTTATTATTCTAATATTTTTTAAAAATATTTTTTATTATTTATATTTTATTTCCTTCTCATTCTCAGCTTTTACTTCTTCATGTGATTTCACGTAATTTCTTATATTATTTATTTATTTTTTATTTATTCTAATTTATTTTTCATTAGCATATTTTGTTAATATTCTAATTTTTAAACTAAAATAGAATTCATTATTGAATAATGTTATTTTTTTCTTTTTTTTAAATATTACTAACATTTTTGTCAAATATGCCTTTTTTGATGTTCATCAAATTTTGTACTTTTAATTTTTTATGATTAATTTAATCAAAATATACTAATTTAAAAATATTAAATAGTTTTTTTAGTAATGTTAGTTAATAATATATGTTTACTAATTAATATATTTTAAAAGATAACATACATCTTAAATACTTAATATTATTTATAAGCACTTATTTTTCTAAATATAATTTTTAAATTTTAGATAGTTAATATTTTTTTAAAAAAATTTAATATAACCTTGTACATACTCATGCAAATAAACAACACACTTGTAAGTACATTCTCGCAAACTAACTTGTCAAAATAATTACTAAATTGGTAATTACTATCCTAGTAATCACACAAATTTCAATTACCAGGTGACTTTTCAAACAAACCCTAAAACTTTTCAACTAGATGTTTTTATAAATATTCACCAATGGTCTAACAAAAATTAAAATGAATTTTTATTATTTGTAAATGACAAAAATATAACGGATAAAGGTCAAATATATCCTTGTACTATTAGAAATGGTTTAAGTATATCCTTCGTTATACTTTCAGTTCAAATATACTCTTTTCATTATACTTTCAGTTCAAATATACTCCTCTCATTTTAACGAAAGAATATGCTGTCAAGCCCCACCATGTGATAGATGGAGTATAAGTGAAATACAGGTACTTTATAGGATAGGTAAGCTACAGGCATTACGTAACGCCTGTAGCTCACCTCCAATGTTGATGAAACTTGTGTCAAGTCCGTTCCGATGTGTTTGGCTAAATTCCTTTGTAAAGGTATGTTTAAGGTTGCCTTGGTCTGATTCTTCTATCTCTATTGTGGATTGTTACTGTCATACAGGATTGCATTACCATTTTACATATCCTTTATAGCTTTATATACTCGGTACATATATCGTACTGATCCCCTTTATGCGGGGGCTGCGTTTCATGCCCGCAGGTACAGACGCACAGGTGAGAGACCCTCTATCCTAGGATCCTTGTTGTCGCTAAAGCGCCCCTTTTGTCTCAGGAGCCGGTTTGGGGTAGCCTCTTATGTTTCTATATTTTGTAAATGTATTGACAAATGTGTGTCGTTCATTACTTTTGTCTAGAGGTTCTGTGGATACTTGTGGGTTACGGGTGTATTGTATGATTTTGGATACTGGATCAGGCGGCGGAACCGCATTATGTACTTATACGAGTGACATGTTTATTAGGCGGCAGGACCGTAGCGGTGACCTTGTCGGCCCGCTTTATATTTATATATATGTGTATATGTTTCTGTATGTTCTGGGAGCTGCTGCAAGTGCGGTTAGTCAATAAAACAGAGGAAACTCTGCCGAAATTTCGGTAGAATTTCAGACTAGGTTATAAAGGAATTTG
>JAOTQJ010125734.1:0-10393 GCA_025642045.1 Solanum sejunctum
TAACACCAAGTTACATGAGTTCCTGCTACAAAATAATGTTCACAAGTTATTCCACTTCATATGCATTTTATTATTTACGTAACATACTCTTTTCACTATCATGTTGTCCTGTGTGATTATCCATATGTCATATGCTACATATACAGTCTTATAGCTCCAATATTATGGCCACCAAAAGAATCATCTCAAAGGTAATTGAAAGATACAGTATACAGTTTTGATGGATGGTAGCCCGAGGGGGTTCATTAAGAACTTCGCATAGGGACGATCCCAATACAGTATTATGATGGGTGGTAGCCCAAGGAAGTTCATACAGAACCTGGCATAGGGATGATCCTAATACAGTTACCACTGATCAGTTGGTCATATGATTACAACTATGTAGAGATTATATTTCAGTACATATTTTACAGTAAAGATAAAGTGATATAAAAGACGTAAAGTACATAATTCCACAACATAACTAAAGGTGGTCCCTGATCTTCCACAGATGCATGATTTCATTTGAGTTATTACTTTATATACAGTATATCCTACCTTACATACTTAGTACATTATCCCGTAGGAGTACAGGACATTCAGCTGTTGTCATCAAGCTCCAGGTTTCTTTGGGGCTTTGTGCATGTCTAGAGATTACATGTTTTTATTGAGGCAGGGCCTGTCCCAACCCTTATTAGATGTTTTTCTTTATTTAGAGGCTTTGTAGACTATGTAAAGCACAGTGAAGTGATATCTCGCACTTTAGACAGCGTGGCCGTAACGGCCTAGTCATATGCATTTCCTTGTGGCTTGTAATCATTGTTTATTTGTTTAAAGGCATGTCAAATATAGAAACCCCTTATAATATGTACAAAACACATGTATTTACAAGTTGGTGCATTACAATTTCACTCTTGAATTGCATGATTTTGATCTAACATTGCACACCTACCAAATATTTGATAAAATGTCCGGTTACGGATTCTTGAGCCATTGATAATCTATTGCATAACCTATGAACTAAGTAACTATATGATGATGAAAGGAATGCCTATACTTGTTATTTTCATGAATGGTATCTATAGTGTTGCAAGTTGGCCATCACCAAATTGAGGGGCTGATACGTCAATCACCTTCGATGAGAGGTGGTAAACTCATCAACCAAATTGAGGGGTTGATACCTCAATCATCTTGGATGGGAGGTGGTAAACCCGTCAACTAAATTGAGGGGTTGATACCTTAATCACCTCTTATGGGAGGTGGTAAACCCATTAACCAAATTGAGGGCCTGATATCTCAATCACCTCCAAGGGGCGGTTCACCTTGGATTCCAAGTACTAAGTTGCTTGGTTTATGATGATGGTCTCTTCCTACATATGTAATATGTTCTATATAAGCATGTTTTACTTCAAGCATCATTCATACGTGTCATATTGTTATTATGCTATCCATTGCTTATGATTATACATTTTGCTTATGTTGTCTATCTATTGTTACATTGCATCCTATATATTTAGTATATTTAAACGTACTAACACATATTCTATGCCTACATGATGTTATCATGTAGGGACCGGAGCTCCACTTGACCATCTTCCTCCTCCATGTGGCTAGTACTATCTCCCAAAGCAAGTTGGTGAGTCTTCAACTCGAAGGATATGTTTCTTTGAATTTATGCTCTATATTGACTCCTATTATGCTGAAAACTTATGACTATGAGGGTAAGCACGAAGATTGTCTTGGACCCCGCTCCTATCTGCGTATTAGAGGTATTATTGGAACATTATGATGTATTAATGCTATACTATAACTTTCTATTTATCTATGGTATCAACTATGTCTCGTAGCCCCA
This sequence comes from Solanum sejunctum, assembly GCA_025642045.1. Taxonomy (NCBI): domain Eukaryota; kingdom Viridiplantae; phylum Streptophyta; class Magnoliopsida; order Solanales; family Solanaceae; genus Solanum; species Solanum sejunctum. Next base: position 1,832 of record JAOTQJ010125734.1, read on the forward strand.
TTTTCTTTTTTTACTATCTCTTGATGCTGTAAAATTTCTTCCGCGACCAAGGATGTGTAATGATATGCTAAGAGGCTTGTTTGGGGTCCCTTTGGGTTCCCCATTCGCCGTGTCACATCTAGGCTCTAGGTTCGGGTCGTGACAATTGAGGTCGTACAAAGTCCGGGTTCTTACACTAAACTAGAAAGTAGATTTTTTATTTTCTTATGCTATTCATCTCACAATTTCCATTAGCCCTTATTATTTAATTTGGGCCTTAAACCATTGCTTAGTGTCTTTAGTGTTGAGCCGTCCTTTTGGATACAAATGAGCAATTTATACACCACCATGTAGAAAATTCTTCTTGTTCTTTCAAGGCTTATGCCCGTTGTTTATGCCATGTATAGGTGCTAAAAGAACTGTATTATGGTCTGCTCTACTGAGAATGGGGCCATTGTCATAGTCCCTTGGGTGCTAAATGGTGATTTTAATTCAGTACTAAACTCAAATGATGAGTTAGGTTCCCCTATGAAACCTGTGGAAACTCAAGATTTGAGAAACTGTCTTGATTTCTTGCATCTTAGTCCACTAAGATCCAAAGGTTGTTTCTATTCATTCTGCAATAAGCAAGACCTGGATCATAAGGTATACTCAACGATAAATTGGGCTTTGGGGAATATCAATGGTTACAGGAGCATGGAAATGTTTTTATTATTTGGCCCCGGGTGTGTCTGATCCTTCACCGTTGCTAATTCATTGTACAACGGTTGTGCTAACAAGGGTGAACCCTTTCAAATTATTGAAGACTATACTGGAACATCCTCAATTTGGTGAGATTGTCACAAACACTTGGGCCTAAAGTCATAATGGAACTAGGATGTATCAATTAAATCTCATGCTAAGAACTCTAAAGAACATTCGAAAGGATCTAAATTATCATTTAGCTTCCTATGCCAGGCATTTGCAACAAACTAGATAGGCATAAGAGATTGCACAGGACAAGATAGTTACAACTTCATTGAATCAAAAATTGATAGAGGCCGACAAACAGATTCTTTTACTACACCTGCACAAATGGATCTTAGTAGAATAAAAGGCACTACGATAAAAATCTAGAGCTACCTGTATTGCCTATGGGGACTGTAATTCAAAGTATTTTCATGCTCAGTGAAAGATCAGAGCCGCTAGGAATGCTATCACATCACTGTATGATGATCAAGGAGTGAAAATAGCATACCCTAGCCTAGTTAAATAAGAATTTATCAACTTCTTCTCGAATTTGTCATGTACTACAGCAGAAGGAGTCGCATACCTAAACTCAGAGGTAATCAAGAGAGATACTTGCTTGTCTATTCAACAAAAAACTACTTCATCTAGGAGATCACAGAAAAGAAGATTCTAGATGCAATCCACAATATGCTAATTGATAAAGCACCAGGAGTAGATGTTTCCTCTGTTGAGTTCTACACTAGCCAATAGAACATAATTAAAGAAGATGTCATATTGGTTGTGAAGAAATTCTTTTCACATAGGCAAACTCTTGAAATCATTCAGCAGCATTGTAATAAAACTTGTCCCAAAGGTGTCTGCTCCTACTATGGTTAAAACCTATTGCTTGTTACAACACCATCTACCAAATCATCACAAAGGTCCTAACAAATAGGATGAAAGAAGTAATTAATACTTTTATCAACCTTCCTAATCATCTTTCATTGAAGGTAGGTCAATCATTGATAATATATTGTTCAGTTATGAATTACTAAAGTAGTACTCTAGGAAAGGCTTTTCTCTTAGATGTGTCTTCATAGTTGACTTGAGGAAAGCATATTACTCTATTGAATAGGGGGACAGATACATACCACGTCTTCTCATTAAGGTTTAGAAATTCTTCTTCACTTTATAGAGATAAAACTTTTTCATTTGTCTTCTCGTATATGTAATGGTTATTTTGAAATTCTTTTGGAGCTAAAAACCTCAAAAAATCAAGCGCCAAAAGACTAATTTTTCTCCTTTCTACAATTCTATTGGGTGGGTGAAGAAGTGAAGGAAGTAGTACTACCTATTGCCCCAGAAACTTCGGAAAAGAAGAAGTGCGTGATTAATTTTCTTTTAATCTAGTATTTATCTTTTCCTCCATCTTATATTTACAAAAAAAAATTTCACACATAATAGGGCAATATTGACCATCGCTTTAGAAAGTAAAACTGATAGAGGGCATAAATGACCATCAATTTTATTTGTTAAAAAAATACCAAAGGCAAATTCTTTATGCTTAGAATGAAAAAGAAAAATAAAGAAATTACTTTCCTTAGTTGGGAAAAGGTAAATAAAAATAGTAAGCATAAGATCACTTCTAACTACAATAATAAGTGGAAGGGAAAAAGAACCGATGAAAACATTGAAGACATAAAGAAGCATACTTACAGATTGGATTAATATCTGCACCTCTTTCAGTAGAAACTCAAAACCCTGGGTCTTATGCTTTTTGTTAATCATCCCAAAAAATAATTGAACTGCTAGATAACCCATTTCAATAATCAAAGGAATTGATTAAGAGTAACGCCCTAGACCTCTTTTGTCTTCCCTTAGCTGCGAATTGCTGCTAAAACAACTGATCAGAATAGGAAAAATAATGAAGACATTAAAGATAGCATTTTAGCTAACAGGAAAGATCAAGACATTTCAAATTGGATCTGAAGAAACTATACATTTGAGTTGAAATACTTCTCGAATGTATCAGATTGAACCTCCAATTGCTCTTCCAGTGCTTTCTCTTCCTCGTCCGCCATTTCGCCAGATTACCCACCACCAACCCATTTGACTATCAGTTAAAATTAGGGATATATAAAATGATTAACCTTTCCTGTAATCTTTTAAATAAGAAATGTTTCTAGTAACATCTTTCCCTTAAATTTGCTTTGTTGCAACAATATCAAAAATTTATTTTTCCGAATGAAAAAAAAGTAATCCTTATTTTACAACTTTATACCATAGTAGACATCGCCCCTGACGTACAAATCTCCTTTTTCTTCTATCCCTTCTTTTCTTCTTAACACCTTAGCTTATATAAGTTTCTTAGTGTGCCTTCGTAATTTGGACATTTTCTAAATAAATGTATATTTTAGGAGTTAGTTCTTTAATCCTCTAGTAATGCTTCAATAGTTCAAGTAATACTAGAACAAGAAGCAATGAACTCATATTTTATTAACATGCTAATATTACATATTGCGATTTTGAAGGATTCTGCAAATCAATGGCACCGGGTGAATGTGTTTTTAAGCAAAGTACACTTACAGGGGAAACTATTCAAGATACTCGACCATTGAATGAATCAAATAACCTTACTCCTTTTGTTCATAAAGGTATTGTGTTTATTATATATTTGAACCTTTTTCTAAATGGATAGGTATTGTGATCTACACCATTGAAATCCAAAGATATTTATGTAATATGTGAAACTTATAATCAACTAACATAATGTGAATTATTAGAAAAGATGCTATTAGCTCTTATATATTCTCTTTGTTTTGTCAAATTTTTTGACCCAAAAATTTCAGTTCTCTTAGTCTTCATATGTACCTTACTGTCATATATATGCACTCTTTTTAAATTTTAGTTGATACTTTGAACTAAATTTTTTCATCAGATAATTTCACTAGAATTCGAAATGGTCATGGCAAGACTAGAGAAAACGGTCTTGAAAAAATGAAGAAGGTTATGGGAAGCAAGATAAAAATAAAGATCCCAGTCCTCGGTCCCTACATGGTGAAATCATGTAGGCAAGGTTATGTGTTAGTACGTTTGAATGTACTAAGTATGCGAGATGCAATGCATGAACTTACCAAAACCTGCATACCAAAGTTAGATGACAAGGGTACATAATATAGAAGAAATTGAATATCAAAGAGTAATATAGCGAGATGCTATGAAATTAATGATGCATGAAATGCAAATGATGCTCATATATATAGTGGGCATATTACCTCAACTAACATAAGTAAGATCAAGCGAGCTATTACTTGGAATCCCGATGAAATCTCCTCATCACTAAAAAAGTGGTATGCACATACGTATATATAGATATACATGCTTTCCAAAAGACAACATTTATTTCCAAGATCATTTCAATGCATAATTGGGCTTAAAAGCCAAACACAATTCTTAATAATTCGTACTTAGGCTCAAATGCCAAATTCATACTTTCATAGTCATAAAATTCATGCATAGGAATAGCCCATTCGTATACAAAATTTTACAAGCACCCAAAATACTCAAAGAGCCATATTCAATAAACATATATGTGATCACATTCTTGTCATAACCAATATCATATCAAAATCATTTTATTTAACATAATTGGGCTTAATCCACTTCATAATTTTCATAATAATCTATGCACATTAATGGATATGCTATGAATAATGAGACAATGAAATGGGTAATTAGGATTAAATCTACAATCAACAATATAAGGTGAAATTGAAGTAAATACACCATTAAATCCATATTTAAATTCAATATAAGTTCACCCATGCATAAACAAGCTTGTGAAAAGGGACATGCATACTTGTAATTGCATAAACTCAAAGAAAATCTTCATATTAATAGTTTAAATCACATTAAAATCATTAAATAAACACTACCCATGCATCAATAGAATTTTAGGAATCATGATATTCAAAACCCCAAATTAAAGTAAGCAAAATCCATGTAGATTTTTTTGAAAATAATTTTGGATATCCTCGATTGGGAGGAATCAAGGATCATACCACATACCTTTACTAAGATTAAGAAACCCCAAATAAATTTGAAGGAGACTTGAAATTCCAAGATCAAATGTTGAAATCCCAAGAGTTCTTTTGAGAAAAGCCAGGTGAAGGACAACTAAACCAATTCAATTAGCAAAACTATCCAATGAGTTAGGGATAGTTGTATGAAACTTTCTTCCGCTTCCAAACAAGTGGAAGGAACTCAAAAGAGTGGACAAGGATGCAACACTAATTATATGCCACATAAGGATTCTATACTCTTGAAAATTTATTACATGGTAGTGATTTAATTGACTCTTCTTTTGGTATTGCTATTATTTATCCATCTTTTTTTTTTTTTTGCGAACTCCTTGATGATATCTATCTATATAGATTATCTAGTATAAGTTTATTAATAGTCTCTTTTGCTTTATTAGCTATTTAGTAACTAATGACAAGAATTTTATCATCAATAACCAACAACTAGAAAATAAATAGCTAGTAGATACACTTCTAGAGGAATACATTCATCTCATCAACAACGTAAAGAGCTATAAATACATTAGTGGACCAGTGTGATAGTATTTTATGTTTTGTAGAAATTATTTCTTTTCAGAGAGCACCATTTTCATTTTTCAACCTCGGTAGCCATCTCATTAGTAGGGCTCTATTATGTCCTACCGGGATTCTAATTCCTAAGCCTCTAAGGTATGTGGGAAGAATGATCTTGAGCTATAAGATAAGAAGAAATTTGTTATTTTTGCTATTTCCTTTTCGAAAAAAGTCTCTTACTAACTTATCAATTTGTGATATTACCTCAATATGAATAGGAAAGAGTAACATCAGGTAATAATTAGGTTGTCAAGAAGTCTATTTATGAGTGTGAATAATTTTTCTTGAATCGAAATCTATGATTTTCTAAGGGAACTTGAGTATATTAGCAAATATGATTATCATTATTTTGAAACGAAAGGAATTTTGATGGATTTGTGTATTTCTTCTAAACTTACTTGTTTTTAGGAGAGCTTTGAGATAAATCTCGATGAGCATTACGTGAAAGATAGCTGTGAGAATATTCTGAAAAATAGAACTCGACAGTAGCATTACAAGTTAAAGAAACTATTTGAAAGTGCACGATCCTAGGAAGAAGTTCGTAAAACATGAAGTGCGAGAGCTGACCCCAGAAAATTGGAGTAGGCTTTGTGACATATGGATCAATCCAGAACATAAGATAATTTATGTTACACTATTCTTGTTGCTATTGCAATAATGATATTTATATAGTTTTTTGTCCAAAACGAGACATTAACAAGGTATATCAATCTAAGCTTAAATCTAATTATTTCATGGGATCAAAAGCATTTGTAGCGCTCGTGCTGAAATTGTAAGTTATACCATTTTTATTCTTTATACTATATAGTTTTAAGGATTTTTTTACTTAACCATGAAGCATTTTTGGTGTCCATATTCCACTCATTTCTGCCTTTTCCTTGATAGACATGGATCCATCGGACAAAAAGCTTTTCTTTTTATGAGCACAGATTCTTGATAACTTACTGATAGCGGCCTTAATATGTCCAGAATATTGAGATCGCCTGCTGAGGGTAGCACAGTGTACTTCATACAATTAGAGTTATTTTTTAAAAGAATGTCATCCCCAAGTCTATCGAAAGCTTCTACACAAGGCATCAGTCACCTTTGTAATATTCTTAAGTAGTAGCAATATTTGCGCCCAAAAAATCTGAACTGAGAATAGAACAATGTTGCTTGGAGAGAACTTAGCTATCCAAGAGGTATTCCTCACCACCATTTTTTCTAAGAGAGATTTCCATTATGCCACTACAATCTTTTCTGTGCTTAGAGGCACTCCTAGATATCATATAGGTAGTTCTCTTTTTGAGAATTCAAAGTCCTTCAGGATTGCGCCTTACATTTGTAGTTGTCCGCACTCCTCCAAAATACACTGAACTTTTGTCCAAATTTTCTCTTCATCCAGAAGCAATAGAAAATTCTTCGAAGAGTTACTTAAGAGTTGCACAAACCCAAATATTACTTCTATAGAACGACAGATCATTAGTAAATTTCAAATGGGTAAGGTTCAATTTAGCACATTTGAGGTGGTAACTAAAGTTTAGATTTTCCTGTATTGTTCTTAGCAGTCTGGTAAACCAACAGGAAGGGCAAAATAGGGTCTCCTAATCTTAATCATTTCTTAGCTTGAAAAGACTTTAATACTATTTAATTATTTATTTTATTTCACAAGGTGAAAATAAACCTGAAAAAGTAGAGCTTGACAAAATTGAATTCGACAAGCATACTCATTACACGGTTGAGATAGGATGATCATCTTTAGAGGTAGAGACTCACTATGTACGAAAATTAATGTTTTTTCATAACATACTCAATGCATTCGTCCAATTAATATCTTCAAAAGTTGTGTCTATTCCATTAAATAGTTTTAATATTTTTGTACAGAACAAAATAATTGATCTGAAAGATCTATATATTTTGGGGAGTCTTCCATGACTATTGATGAAATTGTGGATACTGTACTTGGTACAATGTTGGGGTATTTAAAAGGACTTGATTATGGTTCTGTAATAACTCCTTTCTTAATGAAGGGTTAATTGATAATGTTAATCAATAATTTTTATTAAAAAACTAAAAAAAAAAAGGAAGCAACATATTATTTTTCTGCTTCTGACCTTCCCTACAACAGAAGGGATAAAAACCAATTATAGGGCAAATTAGAAAGAAGCAAGTAGTGGTAATTTTAAATTTTTTCATCCATCTCGAAGACTTGAGAGATAAACACTTTAAGTTGTAATTAACTTGAGATTTTTCTAAAGTTATTAACAGATATTGGCTTAACCTTTTGTCCCTGGTTACTACGTAAAAGAATGAAAGAATATCTTTCTTGGTTGTAGATTTTCAATTTATGGTTAAATAAATATAGGATCGGTTCAGATGATTTAAGTAATGAAATTAAGAATCCTTTACTTTTAATTTATAGTCTAAGGTATTGGGTATTAAGGTTTAACCCTAATCTTGAAGGCTAGGGGTATTGAGAATTGAATTTGGCCAACATAATTAATATCGATAATCAATATTTTTTCCATAGATTGAGGCAAGGTTGTGGAACTTATCATTAATAAGATAAGTGAGACTTTAATCTTTAGTGTTTGGTTTTCAAACATGCTTTGAAAAATATACTTTTTTTCCTCTGTCTTGTGCATGTGCGGGACAAGCATATGCTTGACAGAGTTGGTATTTGTCAAGCCTTGAGACGGTATCCTTGGCGTGGCCAGCACTTGAAGAACTATAATTGATTCCCCAAGACAACCACCTGGTCTCATCATGACATCAACTTAACAGCGAAAGAATAACTCAAATAGAAAGGCATCAGCAACATAAACGTAACTCTATTAACTCAATTTCTAAGGAATAAGTTTGGAATACGACAAAAACATCAACAAATCCTCTACTCAGTGTCTATGAAGCCTCTGCTTAACAATCTTGATGGTGTAATGACAGGTCATGAACATCCCAAATTAAAGAAATAAAAGTACTAGATAAAATCAGAAGATAAAAGGGTTCCTCCGGAAAGCAAGGAGTGCTCACCAACTCTGGAGTATGCACTGATCCGGACCTCAATGATGCACGGCCTGAAGTCCTCTATTACCTATATCTGCATCTGTCACAGCCCAACCCCGGGGCCATGTCTCGTGCCAATTAGGCACTTAAACCAATATTAAATTGCAAAACCATAACTTAAAGTCTAAGAATTCTACCGAAATTTTGGCAGAGTTTCCTCTGTTTTTATGCCCTATCCTCA
>JAOTQJ010125745.1:0-10392 GCA_025642045.1 Solanum sejunctum
CAAACTTTTTCTATTTTAATCCAATTGAGGACTCCCGACTCCAACTTAAAATATACGCTCCAATTATAATTAAGCACTGTGAACTTACTTAATTTAAATTACGCCATGTTCATCATAACTTTTCCAATTGAACCGATTTACTTCAATTGAATTAATTACGGGGTCTAACACAAATTTGCTGCCAAGTTTGAATGAAATTGTTGCCATATGGGTTATATAGCCAAATTTGACAAAACAAATTCCATGTGAGACCTCTATTTGGATGGACCCACTCAACACCTTCCTTAAAGGCTATAGTAAGCTTCATATTACACTCCAATGGAGTAATATCTGGCTTTCCTTAGTGATGCCAGCTTCAGCTAACAATTCTAAGGCATATTTTCTTTGATTCATAATGATGCCGTTTTTAGACCTGCTAAACTCTATGCCTAAGAAGAATTTTGATTCACAAAGGTCTTTTATCTTGAACCATTTATGCAAAACATCCTTAGTGTCCTGAATTAGTGTTGCATTGTTCCCAGTGATGATAAGATCATCAACATAGACCAAAATGATGACCATACCATCACTTTGCCTTTTTGTGAATAAAGAATAGACCAAGTGACTCTGACAATATCCTGACTCCAGTGGGGCTTCTGTGACTTTGAAATTCTACTGTCTTGAAGCTTGTTTTAGTCCATGCAGGGATTTTATAAGGTTACACTCCATGGGTTGAGTCTCTGGTACTTGTAGCCCTTCAGGTGGTTCCATGAACACTTCCTTTGTGAGATCCACCTGCAAAAATCCATTATAGACATCCATTTGGTATATGCACAAATTTTCTGCAACATCTAAAGTAATGACAGCTCTTACTGTGACCATCTTCACTACAGGAGAAAAAGTGTCTAATAATCTATTCCAACAGTCTGACTATACCCTTTGGATACTAATCTATTTGGCTTTATACCTTTCTACTTCACCGTCCACCTTATATTTGATCTTCAAGACCCATTTACATCCTATCACTGGTTTGTCTTGTGGCCAAGGAGAAAGATTCCAAGTTCCATTATCCTTAAGAGCTTGCAACTCTTGTTACATTGCCTCTAACGGTCTGACATCCTTCAGTGCCTCTTTATAGGTCTTAGGCTCAATAACAACTGAAAATTTGCTCAAAGAATCTCTGTAGGTAGGAGATATATTCTGGTATGAGACAAAGTTTGATAATGAGTAAGGTTGCTGACCTTTCTTTGTAGTAGTCACATAATCATGATGCCAAGCTGGTTTAGTCATTGTCCTATTAGACCTTCTTGTAGCAGGAGGTATTTCAATTGTAGTGGGTGTATCTGTGGATTCACCATTATCAACAAAACCATCTGGTAGTCCCTCACTAGTAACATTATCATCCATAGCAACTTGTACATTGGATTCAGTAGATGCATGAGTAGCATTACTCTCTGCTAGTGCCAGCATTAAACTCTATATCTGATGACTGGATGGTGTTTGGGAACAAGGGAACTGTATCATTATGTGATTCCTTAAAAGGAAATGTTGTTTCTTTGAAATACCATATCTCTACTAACAATGAATTTCTTATGAGCAATGTCATAAAGAAGGTAGCCCTTCTGAGTGAGGGAATAACCCATTAAAACATAAGTACTAGCTCTTGATGAGAACTTATCTTTGGTAGTGAGTGTGGTTGCAAAACACAAACACACAATGGTCCTAAGATGATTCAGTTTGGGCTTCCTTTTGTAGAATACTCCATAGGGTGATCTACCCTGTAATGTAGGAGTTAATAATTTGTTGACAGGTATACAACTTAAGTTGCTCGGGCTCTTCACTTTTTGTGCTTCACCCATGTCGACACAACGTGGGTGTGGGATCCGTGTTCGATTTGGTTAGCTGGTTTCAGGTAATTTAACCAAAATTGATGAAAAAGTTTGGACGGTTTCACTTTTTGTGCTTCCTTTTGTAGAATACTCCATAGGGTGATCTACCCTGTAATGTAGGAGTTAATAATTTGTTGACAGGTATACAACTTAAGTTGCTCGGGCTCTTCACTTTTTGTGCTTCACCCATGTCGACACAACGTGGGTGTGGGATCCGTGTTCGATTTGGTTAGCTGGTTTCAGGTAATTTAACCAAAATTGATGAAAAAGTTTGGACGGTTTTAATAATTTCTGTAATCAATACAAAAGGTGAAATTGAAAAAAGTGGAATACCTTTTATATAGAAATTTTTATGTCACGCTTTTTCCTTTAATCTCCTTCCAGGATTTTCTTCAAGTTTTCCTCATAATATCTCATAATTAGATTTTATCACTTTATTTTTAGATATTTTGATTATTTTTAAGCGAATCCCTGCACCCGTATCCATACATGGATCCATATCCACGAATTTTAACAATTAGACCATGAAGGATCCGACTTCTAGATCCATACTCATATGGGACACCCGTACCCAAGTCCGAGCAACTTAATATATACCAGACAAAATACATTCACCCCAAAATTTAATAAGAATACCACCTTGAAACCTTAGGACTCTTGCCACTTTCAACACATGTCTATGTTTTCTCTTCACCACTCCATTTAGTTGTAGAGTATGTGGACAACTGCTTTGATGGATAATGCCTAAAGAATCAAATAATTATTTGCATTCAATGTTAAAAAATTCACATCCATTATCTGATCTAACAATTTTCACAGAATGATCAAATTGAGTTTCAAACATTTTGAAGAAAGACTGCAACACTGTTAGAGCATCAGATTTCAATCTAGGCAAATACAACCATAATTCTGAATAATCATCAACCAAAGTAAGGAAGTATTTGAAGCCAGCATGAGTGTTGATTCTATATGGACCGCACACATCAACATGTATCAAATCAAATATAGAACTACTTCTAGTCAACAATAAAGTGTTATTGCAAAAAATAACTTAAATTTTGAAAATTCAATTTATTACTCATTTAAGTAAAAATCAAATTTCAAAATTAAAACAGAGTCGTCACTTGATTTTTAAGGAAATATAAAGAAACTCTTAAAATATTTTTAAAAGATTTAAACAGAAAAAAACTTTTAAAAATCTAAAGAAAATGTTCGAGTTCACATTTTCACTTCGAGAAGGTTTTACGCACTTGAAATGACCACTACACGCGGTTATCTCACGATTAGAAAATTTGACTAACTTTGACAATTTGATTTTAAAGATTTAAAAAGAAACTCTAAAAGACCTTAACAACTTAACAAAAATTTATTCAATTTGACAACTTAGCTGAATTCGAAAGATGATCAATAGTTTGGATCATTTTTTAAATAAATTAGAATTTTTGAAAATGATTTAAATAAAATAAACACACGATCATCAACAAAAGAATTATCATAAAATAGTTCGTTATTTGAAGAATTTAATTAAGTTAAACTAAGCAAATAAATGTTAGTAGTCAAATAAATACAAGTAAATAACATAAAAGAGTTTTGGGCCTTTAGCGCATTTTCATCAAGATGGGCTGCAGATTTTTGGGCTTTATCCCTGTATCACTTCACTGTATACACACAGTATATCAGTGTATACAATGACTTTTGGGCTTCGAAACTTGTACATAAGCTTCAATTGACCATGTACCAGCCTTTCTTTGGCTTCGAATAAGATGGCGAACTCGAAATTCACGAATATGCAACGGAAGAGTCCAAATTGAACTTGGACTGTACATTCATGCAAAGTAGAAAGAAACAAGGATTAACATCCAATTAAAATGAAAGTAATCTAACACATCAATTTATTCATATAGTTTACTCACAACTCAACAATATTTAAGTACGACTCATAATGATTGACCAAGAATCACGTTAACAATATTATCAATTGAATATCACTGGGTACCTTTTGTCTAAATTCAAATTTAGGAAGAAACAAATAACTAAATAGAGTACTAATTAAAATAAATTCCTTGGGTCAGATTATGGTCCCCGATAATTCCAAAGCTTCATTAAATATTTAAAAAGAGAAAAAAAAAATGTCCATAACCATGATGTTCAATTATTTGTGTAATGGCTATCCTTATGAGCAAAGTTTAATCCATATGATTTTCTCGTTTCAGTAACACACACGCAAAGCATTAATATTGATAAAGCCGTATTTGAAGGTTAAAATGAATTTATATGCAGAATAAGGAAATTAATCCCGTAAGTAGGAGACAAATCATTGGATAAGTAACAGTGAGGGCGGGAACCCAAATAGATCCATAACAAACAAATGTTTACTTATTAAACCAAATAGCATCTTACTGTAAACAAAACCCATGAACAAAGCAGTTGCTATGCAGATTAAACCATTTTTATCTTTTTAAAGTGCTGGAAAGAAATTAGATATCGAAGCAGAAGCATCCCAGTATATGTTAAAGCAAAAATGAGTCACGGTCGTTCTAATTTTGAGCTACACAATGACGTCAACTTAACCACATCAAATTCTAATAACAAAGAGATGAAAACTGGAACAAATTATGTTTTCTTTGTTTTCAATGGTTATTAATGCAATAGGCATACTAGTATACATTCAAACAATTCAAACTTGACTTATGACGTATAGATAACAACAACAACAACAACATACCCCAGTGCCTCAAAAGGCTCCCGCTCATTGCGGGGTGAGGGGGGGTCGAATGTACGAAGCCTAACTCCTATGTTTAAAAACATAAAGCGGCTGTTTTCAGATGACCCATGAGAAGCGTCGAAAATTGCATTGACTAACTGCTACTTCACAAATAAAAAAAGCGCAGATAGTTTAAAGAGTCATTTTACTTTATTCCATCATACTTCCAAGGCCAAAAAATAGTCAATCTTTGGCTCCATCCAAAAGTGACGTATAGATAAGACTTCTTTAATTAAGGAGGACAAGAGTTCAATTAGAGAGATGCTAAAACCTTGAGAAATTTATAGCAAATAACAAACTAGAACCATTAATCCAAATGTCTAATTCAAAATCATGCGAATATTCAAAAGAAACATCATGTTGATCATATTTCAGTGCAACAATTTCAAACAAAGGAAAATTATCCAAAAGACAAACTAAACATAAAAAGAAACTATCCACACAGATATTAGGACAGACAAACACCTAACAATAGCAACCTCATAGCAATCTAATAAGAAAAGCTAAATAGATAACAACAAGCTAGAATCTGTCCGTTCACGTCACAAGCAAAACGACTAGAACAAGTAAAAATTGAAAAAGAAATCTATCTTTTTCGGAGCAGCGACCTGGGACCTTGAGCCTTAAATGAACTTCCACACCACAAAAATGAAACTTTGTCTTATACTTTAATGATTTCGAAACCTAGAGTTCCTAGTTTCAAATCCTTCGAAATTGAGTGACCAAAACTTATTTTCAAAAATGGAAGTTGAATGTATTTTTCGAGTGAAGGGATGATCCCCCCAAGACAAGTAATGAAAAGGAGTATTTATAAACCGAAAATTAGTGAAAAAATTGAGATTTTAAATTTGAATTCGAAATTTAAAATCCAAACGTTGGAAGTTGTTGGAGGAATTATTGAATGTTGGGGCTTTTTCTTGAGTATGCAGGTGTTTTGTTTTTAAGATGAAGAAGAGAAGAGGGGACACATGGGCCCTCCTAAAAGGAAAAGAAAAAGGAAGTAAAAAGGATAAAGGAAGGGAATATGTGGGTTCTGAGTTTGAATTTTAAAATATTCAATAAATTATATTAGATCAGAACTATTTAATTTAAAAAAATAATTCGATAATAAATAAGAATATAATTTTTTTAAATTTTTTGAATAATTATGAAAAAAATACTCAATTATATATGTACAAAGTATATGAAAGAAAATATATATGCCAAAATAACTTAAAATATTTTTTTTGACTTGCAATTGTTCTCACAAATAATTATTTTAAATTATTAAAAATTAAAAAACCTCAATAATTAATTTATAATGTGAAATGATAGCCTTGTCTGTTTAGCTGAAGGACATATGAGGCAATCATCAGCATGTCCATTTATAGTTGTAACTATTTTCTGCAAGGCAGTAAATGAAGGATGACCAAGCCTTGTATGGCACAACACGTCCTCGGCCTTGCAGCTCCTTTATTGCTTCTGGCAGTAGCTTCAACAGCTTTATTCATGCTGCCTCCATCTTCAGCATCTTTATTCAACAAAAAATAGAGACCTCCTGTCTCTTTACCAATCCCTTGACCTTCTCAGTTAATTCATCTAGTGAAGCTGTAATATGCTTTGTTGTTCCAGAGTCAACTATCCACTGTTTTATCTTAGTGTTCGTGTAAAGACATGTATCCATACCTGCTTGATTGGCAACTGGAATTTCAGAATCCGACTATATTGTTCATGTGTGAACATAGGGGCTGTTGTAGCAAGTGGATCAATCTCAACAGCATTCACATTTCTTTAGCTCGAGCTATAATTTGAACTCCCTTTCAACCAAAAGAGCTCTCTTTAGCTTTTCATATTTTCTTAGCCAATTTTTCTTTCTTCTTCGCTTCACAGTGATAAAGATTTATCTTTTCCTCCTGGAAACCTATAAGTCTGACCAAGTTGATGTTATAGTAACGCAACTATGACTTCGACGAAGGTTGGTTATCAGAATTCATACTATAACGTGTCTTTGTTGAGATGCCACCTCATCAGTTTTTCAGAAACATAAAAAATTGATTCACTAGTAAACCCAGGCAGGAGAAATTAGCAAACAAGAGAGAGTTGGGAACGTTCCATTTTTCATTCAACAGAATTGTATGGAAATATAAATGACTAAATAATTATTGAACACAAAATTAAAAGGTAGAAATGCGAAAGATAATGAATGACCTTCAGTCCTTTTCGCCGGGTGTCTGGCTCCAACTTCTGTTTCATTTTGAGTGAGGCAGTTTGTTCAGCAAGCTGTACCGACTCCACTGTGTTTCCTTTTACTTCCTTCTTGAATAATGACAGTGCTTGATGATGGAAGAGAACGTGCAAAGCTTTGCTTTTCTAAGTACGATTGAATGTATAATTTTGCTGATGTATTGGGTGAAGTACGAGCAAATGCCTTATTTGCTCGAACAGAAAAGAGCTTTTTGTTAAAGTTTGTTTGAACATCTTTCAAGCACGGATATTTATCGTAGCAAAAAATACAAAAATTTGATAAAGTGACGAGTATACATATATTATTTGATTAGAAATGGTACGGGATCAGCTCTTTTGTAAATCTCTTCTGCAGTAATAGACAACAACTTTTCTGCTTCTTTATTCATAATCATTCCAATTGTTGAGCCTGAGTTATCTTCAAGATGCATCTCAAATCTGCATCTACAGTAGTAAATGGTTGCAACGGAATGATTACTTATTTTGAATAAGAAGTTGAGAGTTAGTGCGAATGTATGGACAGATATAGATTATAAAGTACCTGGACATCAACATATTTTTTTGGTCACAGTTCATGCAATGAATCTCTCTTATGGTTGGGTAGCGTATGTCTTGTCCGCAGTTTGAACACACCAAGGTCAGGTTATTTTCGCTTCTATTGAGAACATTTGACCCTGCGTTCAGAGGAAAATTAGAGCGAGCATTATTATAGCACATTTGTTGATACTAACTAAAGGTGAGGTGACACACTAACATTTTGTTGTGAGTCAATGTTTCAATAGGTACCACTTCTTCGTCCATTGGAATGGAGATGAGAAATCCGGATCTAGATGTACTTGTGCGGGTAAAGGAAGTAAGTATTTCCTGATTTTCGGCGGCCCTGTGCATAGTTGAAATGAAAGTTGTTGAGAATATTGAGAGATAGGCAAAAATAATATGAATGTATAGCAAGATGATGTAGTAACATTTTTGGAGGTAAGGTGGATCAATTTGAATTGTTGTGTTGAATTTTGTTGTTAAAGATGCACATATATTAGGCAGATAATGCAGCACTAAGTTATCCAAAAAGGAATAAAATGGTACCACAAGCTATTACTGTAAAAGAAAAGTCAAAAAAGATAAATGTAAATAGCTTTTAGGTAACAGAATTCTTTGACAGATTATCGTTATACTTTGATGCTCCATCACGTCGTGCAAGGATTACAGGATATTGGCGGAATTGGTGTAACAATTTGCTACCTTCCTGTTCTATAATTCCCTCTTCTCATATAGTAAACATAAGAGTTTCTTTGCTGCAAAACAAGTAAGATTTATTAATATGTTTGTTGTTCAATAGTGTAAATTAAAAAGAAGGATGAAATTTTTTTAAAGTTAAATGAATGTGCTCACGACGTGTTCATAACAATGAGCTCGTGTATCCTTTTCTCCTCACTATATCCCTCCTACATGGAGGGATTGCCCAATTAATTTGGGCTCTTTAATTGGACTCTTTAGGCCCAAATTTATTTGAGTTTGTCTTGGCCCATTTCACTTATTTGGCTAATAAAAGAAAACGACAATTAGAAGCTGTTGTCAGAAATTAGAAGCAGAAAAACAGAAAGAAAAAAATTTGCAATTTCACCACTGTGCAGGCAGCTGGTTTTCCTTCCAGATCGGAGGTCAAACGGAGTCCGTTCGTCCTCAATTTTTAGTATATTGTTCGTGATACTTTCCTCTTCAAGTACACTGAACAGTTTCTCGTTTTGATGCCCGGAAGGTGATTTTCTGACTGCATTTTTTAGACCTGCGATTTTTAAATTTTTACTCCATTTTGGTGAAATTATTAATTGTTGTCTTGCCAAGATTGTTTCTTGATGATTGTATTTACCTCTAGTATTTATTAGAGAGGAGAACTTGTTATACCCACTTGGTTTTTGGTGATTAGTGGAAGTGTTCGGATCGTTGTTGAACAGTCCCGTGGTTTTCTCCCCGATTTGGGGTTTCCACGTAAATTGTGTGTTCACTACTTTACTTTTTGCTATTTTTATTCATATGTTGCTGCTGAAAATTTGGAGTTCATTGTGCTTTTGTCATTCATCTTATTTATTTGGGGGAAAAAATTTTATTGCGCTTCCGTTGTGTTTCGTCGTTGCTTCCCCAACAAAGTAGTATCAAGAGCTTGGTTATTTTTGGTTGGCTTCTTGTGTTGTTTATAATGGATGACAAAGTAATTGTGCAAGGGATGATTAGTTTGGACTCCACAAATTATTCTATTTGAAAAATTCGGATTGAGGATTATTTGTGTTCTAAAGAATTGCTTTACCCAATTTTGTATAAAGATCGTCCAACAGGTGTTATTGAGAAAGATTGGACTATCTTAAATCAAAAAGCCATTGCCTCCATTCGTCAACATGTTTCTTTAAGTGTGCTACAACATGTTGCTAATGAAACTAATGCATTTGAGATATGGAAGAAACTTGAATCCATGTATGAGAGAAACAATGCTATGGACAAAGCTTCTTTGATTAGGAAGCTTGTTAAATTGCAATACAAAGATGGTGACAGCATTGTAGTTCACATGAATGAGTTTCAGGGTGTGGTAAACCAACTAGCAGGAATGAAGATGAAATTGGAGGATAAACTTCAAGCTTTGATGTTGCTTTTCTCATTGCCTGACAGTTGGGATACCTTGGTAGTTTCACTTAGCAACTCTGCTCCGGATGGCAAGATAACTACGGAGATGGTCAAGGCTAGTCTTCTAAATGAAGAGGCTAGGAGGAGAGAATCAGGTTTTCCTAGCCAAGTAAAAGCAAATGTGATTCCAGAATCCAGCAGGGGGAGAAGCAAGACCAGAAATCCTCATTACAGAGATAAGTCCAGGGGTAGATCCAAATCAAGGACAAGAGACTTCATTTGCTATTATTGTCAGAAGCCGGGTCACATTGAGAAATTCTGCAAAAAGAAAAAGAGAGATATGTCCAGGGAGAGAAAAGAAAAACTGAGAATTTCGAGCAAAAGCCAAATGAGAAGAACACTACAGCCTTGGTATCTAATGATGATGATTTATTTATTATCGGTGATCATTTATTAAATATAGCATGTGATGACTGCACCTGGGTGATTGATTCTGGTGCATCTTATCATATTACTACGCATAGAGAGTACTTCTCGTCCTACACTACTGGTGATTTTGGTTATGTGAGGATGGAAAATGATGGTTCGTCTAAGATCATCGGTAGAGTCATTGTTTTTTTAAAACTTCCACTGGTTGCAGGTTGATGCTCAGGAATGTGAGACACATTGTAGATATTAAATTGAGTTTGATTTCAGTTGGCTTGCTTGATGATGAGGGCTATGCCAACAAATTTGGTGATGGAAAATGGAAACTCTCTCGGGGAAATTTGATTGTGGCTCGAGGTAATAAGCAGAATTCACTTTATGTTATACAAGCCAATGTACGTAGCGGAGATGCCAATGTAGTAGGTGATGCCTCTAGTGAATTGTGGCATAAGAGACTTGGCCATATGAGTGAAAAGGGCTTGCAGATACTTTCCAGGA
>JAOTQJ010125756.1:0-10392 GCA_025642045.1 Solanum sejunctum
CAAAAGACCAATAAAAATAACCAAATTTATGAAATTGCCATTAATGAATCAAATAAAAATTTTATTTGAAGTCACTTTACTGACGGCTTCACGGGCCGTAGTGGCATTACACGGTCCGTGAACTGGCCCGTGAACCTAAAATGACCCAAAAATGTACTTCAGAAATACCTATAATTGTAATTTCCATATTTCTCAAAATTCATGTGTGATATCGAAAACACGACTTCATATTCGTGAACGAAGGAAAAAATTGAGTGAGAAATGGGTATAACCCCAGTTTTTGAGCAAGCATAGAGAAAAATAATTTTCCAAAATTTACGATTTCCAGAGGTGATTCACGTCCTAGCCGCGATGCGCCAAGGGCACCGATTAGTGTTATTTTGTGCCTCAATTTACTTTTTCAGCCTAAGGCTTTAGGGTCTTGGGCCCATACCCTCCTATGCGTAAAAGCACCTATACTTAGCCATTTTTCAACTCTATATCACTCAAGACTCTCTCAAAACCCACTCTAATAGTTAATTAAATATTTCACCCAAATTCAAGTGTCTCAAGCTTAATTCCGAATCTCAAGAACTTCATTCAAGCTTCAAGTTCTCATTCAAATCTTCATCAAGGAAATCTCTAAAGTTGAAGTATGTGGGCTTCAACCATTGGGTCCTTTCACCCATAGTGCCCAATCTACTTTTTTGTGAAAATTGTATGATTTCAAGTTATATTATCAATATGTATCTCTTAGTATGAATTATGATTAAAAATTATGTTAGGGATTTATGAAATGTTAATTGACTATGCATGTTTTGAGCCATGAATTTATGGTCTATTATGAGATTTGATGATGGATTTTAAGGTATCTTACATGAGGGTTTTATTATGTGTTAGTGAGTTGATTTACATTGAGTTTTCTCATATTATTTCACTCTTGAATTGCAGGATTTTGAACTAGCATTTCATACTCACCAAGTGTTTGATAAAATGTCTTGACATGGATTCTTGATGTTGATGAAGGATTATTGTATGATTTTACTTGCCAAGCATGTTATGATACTTTATGGGTTCCCAAGCATGTATTAAACTCTTGAAATGTTTCCATGGTCTACAATAAGATTTTGAATCTTTATACTATGTTTTGCTCACATGAGAAATGTGGGGTCCTTTGTGATCCTTTGAAGTGATGGTTTGATAGGCTATTTTGTACTCCTACCTAAAAGATTATATCATAAGGTAGGGATAATCTACCAAAAATATCATACCATAAGGTAGAGTAACTCATGGTTCCTACTTAAAAGATTATATCGTAAAGTGGGGACAACCTACCGAAAAGGATATGTCATAAGGTAGGATCTCTCTTACCGATAAGATTGTATCGTAAGGTAAGTGCACCCCATATTCTTACCGAAGAGATTATGTTGTAAGGTAAGGATACCTCTTGATGTCTATCGATGAGGCCATGTCATAAGGTAGAGTCAATCGTGACTCTTACCAAAACGATTGTATCGTAAGATAAAAGGCATCTCATAACCCCTACCTAAAAGTTTATGTCATAAAGTAGGGGTATTGGCAACACTCTCCGAAAAGGCTATATCATAAGGTGAGTGGGTAACTACGTAGCCATTCTCATGCATGCTTGTGTAAGGTTTGAGCATATATATTCCTTATTGAGCTTATGTTTATTGATTATGATTTATAAACATGTTTTACTACAAGCATCAAACATGCATGCTATATTGATATTAAGTTATCTATTGACTATGATTATGCATTTTGACTATACATAGCTTATGATTCTTATTGCATTGCATCCCACATACTTAGTACATTCCAGCATACTAATGTATATTCTATGCCTACATGATATTACCATATAGGGACCAGAGCACCTTTTGTTCATCCTCGTCATGGCTAGTTCGGTGCTTTGAAGATAAGCTTTGGTAAGTCCTCACATTCAGCGACGCTAGCTATGCTACTCTTACTACTTGTTATCTCTTTATATTGACCATTTAATACTATGAGGGTGATCCTGTAAGGTGTCTTGGCCCCCGCCCAATGTATACTAGAGGTATTGTTGGAGCAATTGGTGTTCTTATGCTTTGAGCTTGACTCTTGAGTATTTTATGATTATCAAAGACTTCACTTAATCTTGTTTTCCCTATTTATATCTCTGGTTGTTATGTTTTGCTTCCGCAACCAAAGATATGTGATTGATATGCTAAGAGGCTTGTTTGGGGTTCTTTCGGGTTCCCCATTCATCGTGTCACATCTAGGTCTAAGGTTTAGGTCATGACAAATTTCGTATCAGAGCCTTAGGTTCTTAGTGGTCCTCAAAATCTAACACACCGTGTCGATTAAAGTCTTATTCATGGTTGTGAAGTACACCACAACTATGAATGGGAGACTCTGAGGCATTTTAGGAAATGTTTCACTTCTTCATGGTCTACATCGTGCTTTATGTGTAAGATAAGGCTTTTTCTCCTAACAAATGCTCTTTTCTCTTCTACATTATGCCACTTCAAAGAGGAAGACCAAGTAAGGGTTGTACACCTCCTAAATTCCCTCAAGGAGAAGAGGCTTCTCAAGTCGAGTTACGACATACCATCACGATATTGGCCATGCAATGACCAACCAAATCATCCAAGGGGCCCAAGCCCCTCATGCTCCCGCTCTAGCTTCTAGGGTAAGGGATTTCACTAGGATGAACCCACCAGAGTTCTATGGATCCAATGTGGATGAGGATCTCCAAGAGTTCATAGATGAGGTGTACAAGGTGCTATCTATTATGGGGATCAATTTAGAGGAAAAGACGGAATTAACGGCCTACCAACTAAAGGGTGTGGCTCAAATTTGGTTTGTGCAATGGAAGATAGAGAGGGGAAATCATGATACAATTCCTTAGGAGGAGTTCAAAAACTGGTTCTTCCCTATTGAGTTGAGAGAGGCTAAAATGATGGAGTTCATGAACCTTAAGTAAGGTTCCATAAGTGTGAGGGAATATGCCCTTAAGTTCAACAAGCTTTCCAAGTATGCTCCACATTTGCTGGCCGATCCTAGATCAAGGATGAACAAGTTTGTGTCGAGGGTATCTGACTTGGTAAATGAAGAGTGTCGTACTGCGATGCTTGTAAGAGATATGGATTTATCTCGGCTCATGACCTTTACCGAACAACTTGAGAGGGAAGAACTTAGGAATAAGAGAAGTGGGGAGTCCAAGAGGGATCGATTTGAGGTTGACAAATTTCAATACGATCTTGAGTGCCAAGTCCAAGGATCCTCTAGTGCTCTAAACAAAAGGGTTGCCTAGGATGGGGTGCCTGATCCAAGGCTCCAAGAAGGTGGTGAGAGGGTAGCTCATCCTAAATGCCCAAACTATAGGAGAAAACGTGGTGGCACATAATGGAGAAATATGGGTGCATGCTTTGAGTGTGGCGACGAGATAGGCCACAAAATTCTGGATTGTCCATATGCTCAAAACAAGGGTAAAGGTGGTGATGTCGATCAACGGGCTCAAGGTGGCTAATAAGGGGGTACTCCAAGACATAATCGGTTCTATCCTCTTCAAGGGAGGCAAGGATGGGATGAGGTGCCCGATGATGTTACCGATATATTAAGGGTTATCTTGATTTTTTTGTGCATGATTTGCTAGGTCCAGGTGCCATTATTTCTTTCACTATTCCTTTTTGTTGCTAATAAGCTTCATGTATGGTATGTGAGCCTTTTGGTGTGTGTGCCTTTTGGTGTCTTACCCCTCCTCCCCCCATTGATGAGTCTATTATTGTTAGAAAAGCCTACAGGGTATTGTCTCATGTCATTATTGCATGATGTGTTATTTTGTGATATTGTTGAACTTGGCATGGTGGATTTGCGTTTGTCCTTGGGGTGGTCTGGTTATATGCATATTATGCTCCCATTGATTGTATAACCCGTAGAGTTAAATTTCAATTCCATAATGAGCCCGTACTTGAGTGGGAAAGTTGTAAAGTGATAATTAAGGGTAGATTCATTTATTGTCTTAAGGCCCAAATTGATCTTTAAGGGTTGCATTTACCATCTTGTAAGGGGTAGGGATGTTGAGTCTAGAATCCTTCCTATGGAGTCGGTTCCGGTAGTCAATGAGTTTCTTAGTGTCCTTTCTGATATTTTGAATTTATGATAATGTTTTTCGCTTGGCCAATGCCCCGACTATGTTTGTGAATCTCATGAATAGGGTCTTTAAACCCTACCTCGATATATGTGTGGTAGTTGGTGATTGGTATGTTGATTTATTTCCAGAATGAAAAAGAGCTTATGAGTCATTTAAGGGTGATATTGCAAGGCTTGAGGGATGAGAGGTCGTTTGTTAGTTATGATAAGTGTAGATCTTGGGTAACAAAAGGTGGTTAAAGAAGTACATCGGTTGGATAGATTGGGAATGAGGTTGGATGAAGTTGGGAATGGTAAAGTAGTGTTTTGATGGTTTCAAATCTTCTTTGGTTGATGAGGTCAAGTCAAAGTAAGATTGGTCCCACCTTGCTAGAGTTGAAGCCTTTGGTGAAAGATGGTAAACTTAAGGTTTCTTCCCAAGGGAGAGATGGTGTCCTTAGGTGCTAAGGTAGGTTAAGTGTGCTTGTGTGGTGGATTGGTTCACTTGAAAGTTTCACTCATGAAGGGTGTTAGTCCGATTTGTCAAGAAAATCGAATTGAGCCTAAGATTTGTGGGTCTTTATAGAATATTAAGGAGGATTGGTAAAATTGCTTATGAATTGGAATTACCTATAGAAATAGATATGGTTCATCCGATCTTTAATGTATCTATGTTGAGAAGATGTGCTGGTGGCCCAAGTGCTATAGAACTTTTTGAGGTTGTGGATATTGTGGGGGATGAGTTGATTTGTGAGAAGGTCTTGCTGGAGATACTGGATGGATAGGGAAAACGTTGATAAATAAGAATGTAGTGCTCGTCAAGGTCCTTTGGAAGAATCGTTAAGTCGAAAGTGTCACTTAGGAAGCTGGAGCAGGCATAAAGGAACGATATCCATATCTCTTTCATTTTATTCAAGCTTGAGATAGTAAACTAAGTCCAATCTATGATTACAAGTCTTAAGTCTAAGTCATCATGTCATTTGCATGCATTCATGTTTATGTTGACAAATTATAATGATTTTGACATTCACGTTGAGGTTTTTCAAAATGATGTTTAATTCATTTGTTACATTCATGTGTTGCGCGGAAATCGTCCTTATTACTTCTCCTATGTACATTTCTTTGACATTCGGGGATGAATGTTCCCAAGGTGGAGATATTGAAATAAACCAAAAATATGTTTTTGAAATCCCATAATCATAATTTTTATATATCTCAAAATTTGTGCGTAAAATCAAAAATCCAACTTCATATTCGTGATCGCGGGGCAAAATTGAGTGGAAACCCCAATTTTTGAGCAACCATAGTAAAAAATAATTTTCCAATATTTATAATTTTCAGAGGCAATCTGCGCCCTGGCTGCAATGCTCTAAGGGTTCGGATCAGTGTTATTTTGTGCCTCAATTTACTGTTCTGACCTAAGGCTTTGAGGTCTTGTGCCCATGCCTTCTTATACGTAAAAAAAACTATACTTAGCCATTTTTCAACTCTATATCACTCAAGACTCTCTCAAAACCCTCTCCAACACTTTAACAAATATTTTACCCAAATTTAAGTGTCCCAAGCTTAATTTCAAATCTCAAGAACTTCATTCAAGCTTCAAGTTCTCATTCACATCTTCATCAATGAAACCTCTAAAGTTGAGGTATGTGGATTTCAACCATTGGGTCCTTTCACCAACAGTGCCCAACCTTCTTTCTCATGAAAATTACATGATTTCAAGTTGTATTAGCTATAGGTATCTCTTATTATGAATTATGATTAAAAACTATGTTAGGGTTTTATGAAATGTTGATTAACTATGCATGTTTTGAGCCATGAATCTATGGTCTATTATGAGATTTGAGGATGGATTTTAAGGTATCTTATATGAGGGTTTACTATGTGTTGGTGGGTTGACTTACATTGCATTTTATCATATTATTTCACTTTTAAATTGCATGATTTTGAACTAGCATTGCACACCCACCAAGTGTTTGATAAAATATCTTAACAAGGATTCTTGAGGTTGATGAAGGATTATTGTATGAATTTACTTGTCAAGCATGTAAGGATACTTTATGGGTTCCCAAGCATGTATTGAACTCTTGAAAAGTTTCTATGATCTACAATAATATTTTGAACCTTTATTCTATGTTTTGCTCTTATAAGAAATGCGGGGTCCTTCGTGATCCTTTGATGTGATGGTTTGATGGGTCATTCTGTACTCCTACCTAAAAGATTATATCATAAGGTAGGGATAATCTACCGAAAAGGCCTACCGTAAGATAGAGCAACTCATGGTTCCTACTTAAAAGATTATATCTTAAGGTAGGGACAACCTATCGAAAAAGGTATGTTGTAAGGTAGGATATCTCTTACGGATAATATTGTATCATAAGATAAGTGCACCCTATATTATTACCGAAGAGATTATGTCATAAGGTAAGGATACCTTTCGACGTCTACCGATGAGGCCTGCCGTAAGGTATAGTCAATCTTGACTCTTATCGAAAGGATTGTATCGTAAGGTAAGAGACATCTCATACCACCTACCTAAAAGGTTATGTAGTAAAGTAGAGGTATTGGCAACACTCTCCGAGAAGGCTATACCGTAAGGTGAGTAGGTAACTACTTGGCCATTCTCATGCATGCTAGTGTAAGGTTTGAGCATATATTCCCTATTGAGCTTATGTTCATTGATTATGATTTATAAACATGTTTTACTACAAGCATTGAACATGCATGCTATATTGATATCAAGCAATCTATTGACTATGATTATGCATTTTGAATATATATGACCTATGATTCTTGTTGCATTGCATCCCACATACTTCAACGTACTAACGCATACTATATACCTACCTGATATTACCATGTAGGGACCGGACCAAATTTTTATCATCCTCCACATGGCTAGTTTGGTGCTTTGAAGATAAGCTTTGGTGAGTCCTCTAGTTCAGGGACGCTAGCTATGCTACTCTTACTACTTGTTATCTCTTTATTTTGAACATTTGATACTATGAGGGTGATCTCGGAAGGTGTCTTGGCCCCCGCCCAATCTATGCTAGAGGTGTTGTTGGAATAATTGATATTCTTATGCTTTGAGATTAACTCTTGAGTATTTTATGATTATCAAAGACTTCCTTTAGTCTCGTTTTCCCTATTTATATCTCTGGTTGTTATTATTTTGCTTCCGCGACCAAGGATGTGTGATTAATATGCTAAGAGGCTTGTTTGGGGTTCCTTCAGGTTCTCCATTCTCCGTATCACATCTAGACCCTAGGTTTGGGTTGTGACAGAACCCACACTTTGCAAAAATTCTTGAAGTTGGAACTTGGCTCAATACTTAGAAATTTTTAACACCAAGGTGAGTCCCACGGTTGGGTAAATGGCCCGTGAGCCTCATCACGGTTCGTTCGGCTGGGCGTGGGCACCAACCTTAGCCAAAAACTCCCCACACCAACCTTGAAGACCCCATGTTAGCCCAGATGGCTGGTCACCATCACCACGGCTCATGTGATGAGCCGTGGTGCCATACTCATTTCTCCACACTAAGATTGCACCACACTTACGATTTTCTTCACCCTTGAAGGCCATACAGCTTGTATCACTGGTTGTACCCCAATACTTAGGCCAAAAATGGTCGTTTTAGGCTGAAAGTTGTTCCCACGGATCGTGAGAAGCCTCACTACCCGTGTAGGTGCCCGTATGGCAACACTGCACAGGAGGGTCTTACAAAAATGGGCATAACTTCTTAATTCGAACTCGAAATGAGGTAAAACCAAGTGTGTTGGAAAGATAATTCAAAGGACTTTATTGTGATAAGTAGTGGGACACCCAGTTCATTTTGTGCTAAGAGATATGCCCATATAAAGTTGACTCTTCTGTCGGTACTTGTGGAAAACTTAACCAATAAAATTTCTTTGAACTTGACTTGATGTAGGAGACCCATGATGACCTTAAATAACATAAACAAGCTTAAACTGAAGGCTTGAAAGTAAACTTTTATTGAGCTTGGAGATTCTATAAGGTGTCACCTTGGCCCAAACTTTCTGAAACCAAATCTCAAGCGTCACTAAAGCTATACAAAAATTTGGGTCCTTACATCATCTCCCCCTTGGAAACATTCATCCTCGAATGTGGAAGAACAAGGCTTGAATTAGAACATGAAACTTCCAATTACAAGGTACAATGCATAATTCACCCTTTGAAAATCAACAAATCATTAAAACTCATATCAAAACGTATTCAAATCATTTTAAAACATCATAAAATAAATTATTTTCGTGCACATGTATGCATGTCATGACATGAGACTCAAGTGCGAAAGAATTAGGACCATTAAGAATAAGAAGAACCTAATATCTTAGGCTTGAGTAAATTGGAAAAGATAGAGGTATAGCTGCATCCTACTTGATTCCATTCCCCATGTAGCACTTTCAATATGTTGATCCTCATTGCGAAGCCTCTCCACTTGCCCATCCAAGATCTCTATAGAAGCTTCATCATAAGATAAGTTATCCTCAACCTCAACTCCTTCCAAAGGAACAATAGCACTAGTATCACCAACCAACTTCCTCAACTTAGACACATTGAAAACCAAACGAATAAAACTCATACTCGGAGGCAAATCCAATTTATAGACCACATTCCCACACCGCTTAACAATCTCATGAGGGCCTACATACTGGGAAACTTAACATTCCCTCCTTTCCAAAATACATTGCACCCTTAATAAGTGATACCTTCACATCCACCCAAGCACCAATACAAGACCCATGATCTTTCTTTCCAATATCTAAGTAAAACCCCTTGGATGACTTTGAACCATCCTCAACTTTTCCCTAACTAATCCCACTCTCTCCATAGCCTATAACACTAAACTCATGCCTATATAAGTCATCTTATCTAACCCATGCCATCCCACCAAAGACCTACACCTTCTACCCACAAATCCCCAAATGGCGTCGTACCAATGCTAGCATGAACGTTATTGTTGTAAGCAAACTCAATTAGCGGTAGATGATAACCCAATTAACTTTGATTTCCAACATGCAAGATCTCATCATATCCTCCAAAGTTTGAATTATCCTTAACATTGAAAGTAATCTCAACTGATAAGAAATGAGCCTACTTAGTCCTCCAGTCAACAAGACCCCAAAATAAATCAATTTGCTTTTGGGTCCAAGGCAAACCAACCACAAAATTCATGTTTGCTTCTTCCCACTTCTAAGTAGAAATTTCAATATCTTGAGTCAAACCACTGGGTCTTTGGTGCTCTACCTTCATTTGCTAACAATTAAAGCATTCGGATACAAACTTGACTACATCCTTCCTCATACCATGCGACCAATACACTTCTCTCAAACCTTAGTACCTCTTAGTCGATCTCGGGTGAATAGAATAATGAGAGTTATGGACTTTACTCATGATCATATCCTTAAGACCATCAACATCTAAAACATACAATCGATCTTGGTACTGAATTACACCATATCTCTCTTAGGAGAAAACCTTTATCTTATTTCCGGCAACCACCTTTTCAACATAACCAATGATGGGTCTAAGTCTTGCTTAGCCTTAACATCAATAACCACAAAATATTTGGCCCAATTCTGAACATGAATACCTCCATCATTAGAGTCGGCCAACGTAACACCCGATGTAGCCAAACAGTAAACATCTTTTGCCAACTTCTTCTTTTCTTCACTAACTCCCGTCTAACCTTATATATAAGATCAGCTATAAAATCCTCCTTGACTTGATTGCATTACGAGCCTAAAGTAACTCTCCCTACCCGATAGGGAGGAATCGAGACAAAAAATTTCAAGACATGTTCTATAGCACGATAAGAATCATGATAAAGTGAAACATTTCCTAAAATACCTTGTAGCCTCTTACCCATAGATGTGACACACTTCACACCCATGAATAAGACTCTACTTGACATGGCATATTGGACTCTCAGGACCATTTATAAACCTAGTGCTCTTATACTATCTCTGTCATGAACCGAAGAGGTCTAGGAGTGACATGACAAATGGGAACCCAAGAGTACCCCAACAAGCCCCAAAGTACCAAAATTCACATCATCGGTTTGGAAGCGCATTCAAACTAAACACATAGTTCTAAGGGACGAGAAAGTAGGCCTCACGCTATATGGATATCTTAGGGAAAGGAATTAGCATGGATTCACATAGCATATAGCACATAATGACTCAAATGCAAAAATCATACTTTCATAGTCATAATACTCAAGCATAGGAATAGCCCATTCATATACAAAATGGTGCA
>JAOTQJ010125798.1:0-10389 GCA_025642045.1 Solanum sejunctum
TTGAAAAATGTTCTACATGCTCCCAAATTGATCAAAAATCTGATTTCTGTTAGAAAATTTACTACTGATAATTCTGTATCAATTGAGTTTGATCCTTTTGGGTTTTCTTTGACGGATTATCAGACGGGGAGGCCAATAATGAGATGTAATAACCGAGGTGACCTTTATCCCTATTGAGCTAGCTCAAAGGGAGGAGGATTGCCTAAGCCTTATAATGAGTCCATCCATCCCATTAACCACTAATATGGGACTTTGTGTCTCAACATTATCGGTATAAAGTACCTCACCCCATAATCCACACATCTGATATATAAAAAAATACCTTCAACTCCATTACTCCCATCTTCTTCAAAAATTAAAATCTATTACTATTTTCAGCACCCAATAATTTATGTTCATTACACACTATTATTATCCAAAGAGCATTTAATTTATCAATCCTCTTTTCTTTATCGTTTTCATAATTTTTTGTTTTGATTTATAATCTTTATTGGTGTGAATTACTTGATGAATTCTTACGCATGAAATTACTAACTGCAAGATATTACAAATCTAGCATCAACTCCTCTAAAGTATTTTATGTACTTTGCTTCAATATTGCTAGAATGATCTATTCTTGAAGATCCTACAAATATATTATAATCAAAATTAAATTTTACTATTACTGCATATATTTTTTATTTATTTGTTTATCGACATTTTTTCAATCTTAGTGCAACATAAGTTATGATTTTATTTGATTATTTTTTAGTTAAACTTATCTAAGAATCTAAGTTATTTAACATTCTATTTTTTCGATATTAGCACAAGATGCATCGGTAATAATCACAAATTTAAATAAATAATTTAGTAAATATGATTTTTGTTGATTAAATTATCTAATATTTTATGTCATCTTACCTAGAGGTTAAAAGATAAATTAGGAGATGTAACAAAATTAAATGTGATGCACTTTCATAGAATAGACTAGAAAATAAGCATCAATTACTATATGAAATTTATAAAAATATGAAATGCTTAATTTTCTTTTAATTATAGGTATGTGTCCAAGTCTCATATCCACAAAGTATTTAAAACAAAAGAAAATAATTAAGAAATGCCATTACAATTTTTTTTTTTAAAAAAAACAAAACAATTAACAAAGAAAAAAAGAAAATAAAAGAAAATATTAATTAAGCGATAGTTAAATATGATAATGGAAGTGACTATTTAATGTCTAATTTAAATATTAATTACTTTTTTAAAATAAAAAGAATAAATACTTGGATATTTTTAAATATTCCATAGAAGTGGGTGTTTATTGAGCAATTTTAAATCGAACAATTTATTAGATTTGAATACTAATTAGTAAAAAAATTATCATTTCCTAAAAATAATAAATTAATATATTATAAATACATATGTTTCATAATAGTGCCAAATTTTATCATTAAAATAACTCTTAAAATTTCAATTTGATTATTTTTCAAAAAAAAAATAATAATCTCTAAAATATAATTATAATTTATTGAATAATTTTGTAAAAATCTGATAAATAACACTGTCTAGAATAAAAAATAATAAAAGAATAATAAACTATCTCCTCCCATTTATCACATTTGCTCTCCTTACGGATGATTAAATTCTTACTCATAAAATCTTCTACCTATATAATTAAAAATGCAAAAGTGCCATGTCAACATCACCATAAAATTATTAAGTTTAAAAAATAAATTTAAATATTTCAAATATGTATTTTGTAAAAATAAAAATAAAAATATCACCGGTAGAAATATTTTTGAGCTGTCAATTTTTTAAAAGAATAAATCAAAATACTTTTGATAAGTACACATCAAATTAGTATAGTATATATGTAAATTTAAAGTAAAAAGCATTCTCAGTTATATTTTTTAAATGCATATGTAACTTTGCTAATCATCTTATAAAATATGTGTATCGTATATCAATTTTAACGCATTTTGGCATCAACTACTTCAATATGTATTTTAAGGAGTGCATTGTATTCGTTTTTAAACATTTTATTATCATGATATTATTTTATATCATTTATTTAATTCAAACATAAAGATTACAATTTGAACATACAAATCTATAAAATAAGGAGGTAGATTGAGGGATGTCATTCTTAAAAAAGATATTCTTCGTAGTTTTGAATTGCAACTATTAAAATTATTTCACATGTAAAAATAAAATTTATTAGAAAAAATTTTTTAATTTGAAATAATTGTTATCTAAATTGAAACAATACAGTTGTTATCTAAATTGAAACAATAAAAACATAAAGTTTATTTTAAAAAACTTTTTAGATAAGATACAGTTTACTCAAGCTTACACAATTGAATTAGTATTAAGTTTTTAATTTTTTTGATTTTGAATTGAAGTTACTTATGTATCTTTTAAATTTGAATTAAAAAAGACTCTATTAAAACGGCTTCAAAAAGTGCCTGAAAACGTGTGCTGAAAGTGCCTATAATCGTAATTTTCATATATCTCAAAATACATACGTGATATTAAAAATTTTACTTCATATTCTTCATCGAGGGGTCAAATTGAGTGGGAACTGGCTATAATCCGAATTTTAGAGGACCCGTAGAGAAATTTCATTTCTAGAGGGCCTCGCATTGGCTTCGCGATGTGGAGCCGTCACGGAGTAGTACATTTTGTCGTCAGTTTTTTTAATTTTGGCCTAACGCTTTGGGATCTTGGGCCTAAACCTTCCTATGCATAAAAACACCTATACTTACTCATTTTTCAACCTCATATCATTTAAAACATTCCCCAAAAACCCTCTCTAATACTTAGACAAATATTTCATCCAAAATCAAGGGTTCCAAACTCATTCCGGATCTTAAGAAATTCATTCAAACTTCAAGTTCTCATTCAAATCTTCATCAAGGAAATCTCCAAGTTTGAGGTATGTTGGTTTCAACCATTGGGTCCTTTCACCCATGCTGCCCAACCTTCCTTTTCATATAAAATGTATGTTTTCAAGTTAATTTACTTATGGGTGTTACTTATTATGGATTATGACTATAAACTACATTTGGGTTGTATGAAATATTGTTCAACTATCCAGTTTTGAGTTATAAATCTAAGATCTACTGTGAGATTTTAAGAGGGT
This sequence comes from Solanum sejunctum, assembly GCA_025642045.1. NCBI lineage: Eukaryota > Viridiplantae > Streptophyta > Magnoliopsida > Solanales > Solanaceae > Solanum > Solanum sejunctum. Next base: position 3,122 of record JAOTQJ010125798.1, read on the forward strand.
TTTTGATGTATCTTGTTAGAGGATGTTACCAAGTGTTGGTGGGTGGATTTACATTGATTTTTCTTACTTGTTTTCACTTTTGAATTGCATGATTTTGTACTATCATTACACACCCGCCAAGTGTTTGATAAAATGCCTTTTTAAGGATTCTTAAAGGTTTGATGATCTATTATTTGATTTATGTGTCAAGTGACTTTATGATGATTTTGGACTTTCTAAAGATGTATTTACTTCATGAAAATGTTGATAATGTTGTAAAGCTGGATTAAGCCATTTTCTTAAAGATTTTATCTCTTGTGAGCTTTTGATGTTGATGTTAATGCAAGGATGATGTTTGATGATGGTCTAATCTTATTTTGAAATTAGGCTTACCATTAGAGGTCAAAGTTGTTTTAGAGCTACTGGTGTCATGTTTCTATGTTTGTTACAAATTATTAAAGCTATGATTACTTTATATATTCTGTGGGATTAGATGTAGCACCGATGAATTAAGGGAGTACTCTCTTTTCTTGAACTATGTGCCACCATAGGATGAGGTTTTACCCTTGCTTTGCTAGTAGATCCATTTAGTACACTTTCTCTCGAGGTTCTTCCCGAAATTGGATCGTGTTCCCGTAAGGTGAAGTTTCTAAAGAAATTCTTTTCGAAATTGGGTCATGTTCCCATAAGGAAGGTTAATTCATACAAAATCGGGTCATGTTCCCGTAAGTTTGAAGTATAGTTTACCTTGGCAAGTGGACCACCTCTTTACCGGTGAGGGATAATTATAGGGAATCCAAGTTGTAGTTTTCTTGGTCATATTCTATGTCGATTGAGGTCTCTTCCCACACATATGTATTATGTTCTATATAATATGAATGATTTGTAAAGAATATTATACTTAAGCATTGATCATGCATGCCATATTATTACGATGCTTGTCCATTGCTTATAATTATGCATTTTGATCACGTTGCCTGTCTCTTGTTGCATTGCATCTTACATACTTAGTACATTCAAATGTACTAACGCATACTCTATGCCTACATGATGTTACCATATATGAACCGGAGCTCCATTTGACTATCCTCCTCCACATGGCTAGTTTGACATCTTGAAGAAGAACTTTGGTGAGTCCTCAAGTTTGGGGACACAAGCTATGTTTCTCCTGTCTTTGATATCTCTTTATGTTGAACTCTTGATACTACGAGGGTGATCCTGGAAAGTATCTTGGCCCCCGCTCAAATCTATGTTTAGAGGTGTTGTTGGAACTAATGATGTAATTATGTTTGAGCTTTGACTCCTTTTTACTCTTCTGTGTTTTATGCTATCAAAGAATTCTCTTAGTCCCTTATCCTCATTTTTACTCTCTTGATGTTGTTTAATTGCTTCTGCGACCAAGGATGTGTGTATGATATACTAAGAGGCTTGTTTGGGGTTCTTTCGGGTTCTCCATTCGCCGTGTCACATCTAGGCCCTAGTTTGGGTCGTGACATCTATCTAAATAATAAAATTGAATTTTGACCCTTTCTTAGGGAGGTTAAATATATGCTTAATTGTATTTATTTCAAATACTCTAATTCATAAATTATAAAAATTAATATTATCAATTTAATAATTTTAAATAGTGAACAAGGCAATGAAACAAATATAAAATATAAAAAGTTATTTGATAATTATATAATAGTTTGTCACTATTTATATAAATTCAATTATGGGAGATGGGATGATACGTTTCATTGAGAAATAATATGAGATTTGATTTATTTTTTTAAATGATAATATGATTTAATATACTTGAAGAAAGCATCAATCTGTAATAATTTTAAAACAAAAACTTCAAAATTATCCATGCATTGCACGGGCACATATACTAGTGATATTGCTTAATAAAAAGGGGGACACATTGGATTGAGAGAGGGCACTTACTAACTTTGAAAAAATTCCTAATTACAATAATGTTTTTATAGGATTAGTGGGGTCATCCTGATATACAAATTCTATTTCTGGGCACATGAATTGAAACTTTTGAAATAAATAAATGGAGAACTCCTAACAAAGTAAATATTTGGCAAGTGCCACCTTCTTCTCTAGTCACAAATAATCGTATTAAATTTAATTTCTTTTACTTTTATTTTATCTTGTTTTGCCTCATGATCGCTATCATATTTTAGAAGGCCACTTTCACTTTTCAAAGAGCTAAACACCAAGATGAAATGCTTCATGCTGGTTAAATTAAGAAAGAAAAAAATATTTGTAAAATTTTTATTATAAATAATAGTATCACCCATAACTCGAAAGATTTTCCAGGGGCATGGAGTTAAATGAGTTAAACTTATTGCTTTAACTTCGAAGAATATATGGTATTTCTTAATTTTAATATATTTCTTTTTTGTCAGGTATTTCCTCCAGAGTTTGCTAGATCAACAATTCCACACCTATTGATCGGTAAACCACTATGGAGGACACATGTGGATGACAGTGGAAGGTGATAATGTGTCATTATAATGGTTCAATTGCTATCAAACAGGGATGGCCTAAATTTGCATTGGAACATGATCTGAAAGTGGGTGACTTCTTAGTTTTTAACTACATTTCAAGTGATGAACACTTTATTGTTCAAATATTTAGAGCAAATGACTGTGAAAAAAACCAACTTTGAGGCTCCAATTGATATGGTTAGTAAACCAACAAAAGATATTCCATTGTTGGATCCAAAAGATGAGAAATAAAAAAAAAAATATCTCAACATAATAAGTTTTTGTTCAAAACAAACTTAATTGGTAGGATTTTTTTGTTTTTATTTTGTTCTGTTGTTTTGAATATATATATTAGAGCTATGTATTTTTGACGACTCAACTGGACCTTGGCATTACTAACAAATATTGAGATTGACCTTAGTCGTGAGTCTATATGTAGTATTACGTAAATAATATGCCTAATTAATATAATACAACAAGTGAGATATGTGGAGGATAGTGTGTACATTGATGTTATCAGTACCTTATAAAGTTGAGAGGCTATTTCGATTGACCCTATTCTTAAGAAAAAATAGTTAAAAAAATAACAGGAATGAAAAAGTTTTGATTTTTTAAAAGATGTTCGAGCAACAAAAATATTTAAAGTGATTAAAAATTTTCTCTATACATTTTTATTAAATATAGGAAGACTAATAATCAACTTAAAATAAAAATTTGCATAGTTTAAAATTCAAAAAACTAAAAAACCTTTGATGCTTTGTATGAGCTAAGAATAAAAGTTATATGGTGCTTTGATCATCCTCTTATTAACATTTTTTTTTGTTGTTATGTAATGGAAAAGTCATTGAAAGTGAGCCTGCTGATTCAGGAGATACACCATCTCTTAATACAGTCAGCTATTTATGTTTAGTATATGTTCATGGTCGAGATTTCCCGGTAACAACTTATTTAAATATCATTCCTTTTATCATTTTGGTTGATTGCAATATTCTTAATGTTTGATGGAACCTCTATGAATATTTATCAATATAAGCATCTATATCAATTGAGTTTTATATGATTCTCAAGTTTATCATTCAATATGTATGTTTTTGATTTTTTTTATTTTTGTCAATTTTTTACATATAATAAGATGTTACAGAGAGATTACTGTCATTTTAAGGACTCCTTTTGGCTTAAATATTATCAACTATTTTTAAAGATTCATAGTGATTGCAAGGTCATTCATTCAATATGGATTAATATTCATCTTTTTTGAGGCGATAAATTTTATAAAGTAATCATCTCAAGATCAAATTGAACGCACTACAACTTATTAAGTATACCTTGATCAAGTATAGATGTATTTCAAGCTTAGTGCCTTTTATGTAGGGCATGCTAATGATGGTATTGTTTCGTTAAATCCGAAGTCAATAACTATTTTATCTGATTGCGGATGTCCTTCAATAATTATGAGGTTTGATTTTCTCAAAATAGATTAATCAGTTGATTAGCTAAACCTTTTGTAGCTATTCCCTTTTTTTTCACCAAAGCAATTGACTGATTTTCATTAACACGTAATAAGAAATATTGCTTTTTTGATTTTTAATCTAAGGATAAATACTTAATGTAGAAAAATGAATTTTTTACATTTAATAATATCTAATACAATGTCTGGAATAGAAACCATCAAAGGAAACCTCAAAACATCTACAATCACTCAAAGTTTGAGCCTCACTACTATGATCTGGGATAGAAGGAGGAAACCCTTGTAGAATGAGATTAACTATCCTGTAGGGCACTCTGTTCTTGATCTGCAGGGAAGAAACAAAGTAGGGGTGAATACACCAAAATGTACCTAGTAAATTCAATCAACTAGGTATGTGAAATCAAATAAGTATGTAATAACGCAGAATCCTACCATCTGCTAGGAAGGGGTTTTCTGCACAATATAAACATATGTAACAGTAGGATAAGATAATGAAAGCAGTCAAAGATGTAATTGTCATGCCTCGGGAGGTACCATTGGCTTGGCCGGCACTCAGAGACTATTACTAGTCCCTAAGAGAATCACTTGGCCTCATCATCATCTCATACTGAACATCAGAAGAAAAATTATCAAGGAAAAGACTACAGTGTAATTACGTAACCAAGTCTTTACATAAAATATTAATTTCCAATAAACAAGAGTTGGAAAAGAAGCAATACTCAACATCCTCTACTCAATGTCTATGAAGTCTTTACCTCTAACATCTAGATGGTACCATGATAGGCCATGACTACCAACTCAAAGAAAAGAAAGTACTAACTCAAGCTAGATGATAGCAATATGGAAATCGTCCGAAATAAAGAGGTCTCGCCGATCAGCTGAGTGTGAGCAGATTCTTAATGAATCACCAGTTGATGATCGCTAATACCTATCTCTACATAATTATACTATGCAGTCCAAAGCAAACATCAGTACATTGGAATGTAGGAGTATGTAAAATGGCTGAACGAAATAGATACAGGTAGAATAATACAAAAATAACATCAACCCAGAATATACTCAATTAGAATGTCAAATGTCTATTTAAAGAAATAATAAAGAGTAGACAGATGCCCATCAATCAATTGCACCTCATCAATTGACTCAAACTTAATTCAAATGGAACTCAACTCAACTCAATGGGACTTAACTCAACTCAACTCAACTCAATGGAACTCAACTCAACTCATCTCATCTCATCTCGACTCAGAGTACTCAATCTGAAAACTTTTTGCAAGTTTCTCTTATCCAACATCAATCACTTATGAGCCATTGATTATACAACAATCCTATTGATGTTGCCATAGTTGGTCCATACTTGCCAAGTAAAGAATGAATCACATACAAAGTGGATATGGTCAATCAAGTCTGCTATTATTTTCAGGGACTTCCAATTAAGAGGGAACCTCAATATAATGTAGTAGTTCTAATCCTTACCAACGTGGTTAATGAGTGCAAGTTGGATTTACTCTTACTTATTTCGCTGCTCGATACACCTCCCAAGACTTAATGCTCATAAAATCATCCATCTCAATCAAATTATCTCAAATTAGCCTCGTGGAGGCACTATCATCTCAATCAATCTCATAGAGACTCTCATTATCTCATCAACTCTAACTTAAATGGGGCCTTCCAGCCTAGCATCAATCAATTCATCAACTCAATTCTAATTCAATAGCTCAAGGTTTAGATGAATCATTAGAAGAAAGTCAGTTAGACAAATCTCTAGAGTTCAATTATGAATATTCATGGGACCATCAAGTTCTATCAAACTATAATCATGCTTATACCACAATCAAAATCAACATTCTTAAATTAAGGCTCTAGACTCCATTCCTAGGTTCATTAATTCATGGTTTCACAAAATATCATATAGGGTATACACAATGACTCTTGAAAAGTATTTAGTTCAAGAAAATAAGTTTATGATGATCATAAACATATGAAAATACATATAACTATTATAATTTTCAAGAAAATAATCAAGAAAGTATTTTGGGAATCATGTATGGGGACTCATGGACTCTCAACTCCTCTATTACCATTAATGGGGCACATGGGAGAATAATCTCATATTTTAATTTAGCCTTACATACCTGGAAAATTGAAATTACAATAGAAATTTGATGAATGCTATCTTTCTTGGAGAAAATCCCCGATCTTTGTAGTTGTTTTAAAGTGAAAGAACTTGGAAGGACACTGGTTCAAGAAATTCTCTTTTATTCTTGAATTCTTGACATAGAAGTTTTAGAGTTCTTGATAAAGAATCATAATTCTTGAAAAAGAAGAATAAAGAAATCCTTTCTAGAAATTCTTGAATTCATTTTCTTGAAACCTTATGTTATCATTTAAGATTCTATCAGAGATTCATGAATAGATGAAGAAATTTGGGTTGGGTAGTTTTAAATTTATGAAGAATAACTTACCTTGATCATGAATCTTGAAAGCTAACTTTAACTTGATAATTTTCTTGATGAATCTTGAGCGCTTATATTTAGTAGTGAAGGAAGTGTTTTACTTATGAAAAACTCATGTTTTATACATTTTGGGACCTTAAATAGACAATCAAAGGTTTTAGGATAAAAGTACCTCAAATAAAAAGAAAGGACATAATTTAGCTTAGTTAGGAAGGGTTTGCACCTTCTGACAGCTCTACAAGCCTTCAGTAAAATGGTCATAACTTTTTACTCCGAACTTTGATTAAGATTGAAATTAGATGTTCTAGAAAGCTAATTCAATTATCTCCAACAACAACAACATACCCAGTTGTGTCCCACAAGTGGGGTCTGAGGAGGGTAGATTGTGCGCATACCTTACAGCTACCTCATCGAGGTAGAGAGGCAATTCAATTATCTCCACTTTGATATATTATTGGTCACCTAACTCTTTATATTTTAGGAGGTATGGTCATTTGAAATTGATACTTCTATCAACTCATACGAAAACTTAGTCAGTAAAAATTCTTTAGACTTGGCTTTATGTAAAAGATCCCTTATGACTCTAAATCATATCTAATATACTTTAAATACTTCGGAATTGATGTTAGCATTATATACAACCTGAAATTCATTAGTCCATCTAACTTTTATAAAACTTTAACATTAGAACTACGACCTTATATCATCTTTAGTTCTATTCCTACACTAAGAAATCGACTTTAACATCTATACTCAATTAAGAATTATCAATTAAGATCCTATATCATATGAAGGATAACTGTTAGAACCCGTAAGTCCTTAATTGGTTCAATTTGGTAAAGTTTGGGACCAAATGTAAATTTAATCTAAAGTGTAGTCTTTAAG
>JAOTQJ010125829.1:0-12772 GCA_025642045.1 Solanum sejunctum
TTCTATTTTAATCCAATTAAGGACTCCCGACTTCAACTAAATTTTTACCCGCAAAAATTCACTTGATCTCATACTCCTGCACCATAAGTTAGTAAAATTTAAAAGACACTTCAATCATAACAATTTCCCCAAATGAGCACTTAACGTCCATTTAGTTAATTACGAGGTCTAACACTTATGATGTATTTTTTTTTCAATATCTCAAAATCTATGCAGAATTTTGCAAATCCAACTACATATTCTTGTTTAGAGGAAATAATTGTGTGGGAAAACGAGTATCTATAAGGTATACGTTTTCCATGCCAAGAAAAATATTTTTTGGTGAAACTTTGCAAAAATAATAGCTGTCCATAACGACCAGTTCAAAAGTTCTGAAGTTTGCTCTTTTTCACTCCATAGAAATTGCGTAATAACCTTATATCTATATACACGAAAATCCCTCATTGTCTAGCCGTTTTAAGCCCTAAAACTAACCAAAATCCTCTCAAAATCCTCTCTAATCTTCATCAAATTCTCCATTCATTCTCATAGTTTTCAAGAGGTCTTGTTGAAATTCAAGGAAACCAAGTCAAGCCCCAAGTCCTCCTAAAGGTTCAAGAGTCCAAAAACTCATCCAGGTCTAAGGATTTCATCCAGGTCTAAGGATTTCATTCAAGCTTCAAGCCACAATTTCAATTCTTCTTCAAGAAACTCTCCTAAGTCAAGGTATATGGGTTTTAGGTATTGTGTTCTTCCACCCATAGTGCCCTAATGTCCTTTTTACTTAATTTGCAAGATTTAAAGTGGATTTTACAAAGGGGTTTACTAGTATGAACATGTCTATGAACTATGTTCAAGTTATATAGAGTTATGATTATTTTGCTATGTTTTGAGCTATAAATCTTGGATCTAATGTAAGATTTGAGGAGGGGTTTTGATTTATATTGCTTGAGGGTGTTTCAAGGTGTTGATTGATGGTTTTACAATGGATTTTTTTGCATGATTTTGATCTCTAAATTGCATGGTCTTTTACCCCCATTACACCACCCAAGTATTTGATAAAATGTCCAGCTCGAGTTTCTTGTGGAAATGAAGGTCCAAAGGATGAGATATGATATGACTGATGTTATGATGATGAAATGAGCTTATATTCATGATGAATTCTATATAAAGTGTTGCATTAGACCATGTCCAATCTTGGGGATCTAAAACCTCAGATAACCACGTGAAGGGTTAGTACTTCTCCACCTAGTGATGGGGCGGCATCATCACTAAATGAGATGGGGGTTAATACTCATCAACCGAGGGAATGGTTAGTACTTCTCCACCTAGGTGATGGGGCATCCTTATCACCAATCGAGGAAATGGTTAATATTTCTCCACCTAGGTAATGGGGCGACATTATCACTGACCAAGGGAAAGGTTAGTACTTCTCCACCTAACTGATGTGGCGGCATTATCCCCAACCGAGTGAAGGGTTAGTACTTCTCCACCTAGGTGATGGGGCGCATTATCATCAATTGACCGAAGAGTTAGTACTTATCCATGTAGGTGATGTGGCAGCATTATCACCAACCGAGTGAAGGGTTAGTACTTCACCACCTAAGTGATGAGGCGGCATCATCACTAACCTCAAGGGGTTTATACCTTGGAAATCTATTTTGGTCTATTCTTCACATATGCTATCCTATATAACACTGACTTATCTAAGCATGTTTTACTTATGCATTTAGCATACATGCCATTTTGCTATACTATGCCTATTTTCTATTGTATGCATTTTGATTATGAAGCCTATCTATTATTGCATTGCATCCCACATACTTAGTAAATTCAAACATACTAACGCATACTCTATGCCTACATGATGTTACCATGTAGGAACCGGAGCTCCCATTGATTCTTCTTGCGGCTAGACGGGTTGTTCAAGTTAGCAGTTGGTGAGTCCTCCATTCCGAGGACAATGACTATTCTCTTATACTATGTTCTAAGACTATCTTTCTTTTATATATGTATTAACTATGAGGGTGAGCCCAGTTGCTTGTCTTGGCTCCCGCTCTTATCTATGTAGTAGAGGTGTTATTGGACATGTTATGTATTATGCTTGAGTTTTGACTTACTTATGATATTCAAGCTATTTAAGTATAAATCTCTCTCTTTCCCTTAGTCCCAATTCCCCTTGTTTATATTTCTTATGTTATTTTACACTTGCTTTTGTTGTATTTTGTTAGTCTCCTTTGATTCGTAAACCAACCGGAGCAAGAACTGAACAGAGGCTTCAGTCTATGAGGCTTCCTTTTCTTCCTCTAGGTCTTTTCTTAGGTAAGGAAAGATCTTTCTCAAATCGAATCAACAGAAAGCTCTAGAACCGATGTAAGTAAGATCCTCTACAACTATCAGTCGATCTAGTACCTTCCTCAGCGTACTCAATAACTAGAGTCATCTCCCTTTCTCCTTTTAGCTTTAGTCGGTCGAGTAGCTTATTCGAACGTTCTGAACTCATTCCTGCCTTTGCAATACCAGCACATCTTGTGCCACAGAATCGGTTAAGCTCTTATTTTTGCAACTTTAGCCGCAGCTTAAATAGGTGAATCCATGGAAGGCCATCATTGAAATAGTCTTTTTTAGCTTAGCCCACAGCAATGTATAAATATATATGGTGGGTGGCTCAAGAGAATTATTTCACTTACGGAATAGAATAGGCGAATCTAAATATACAACTATGCTATATACGATCTAGAGTGATAGCAACAAAATTACGATGATATTAAAGAGTAAGGGGAAAAGGATATCAAAAAAAAAGATCTATGATATCCTATGAGGCTTGTTTAGGGTCCCTTTGGATTATACATTCGTCGGTCACGTCTAGGCTCTAGGATTGGGTCGTGACACCTAGCCCCTAGTCTTCTTCCTCTTCTTGCCTCACCGTAAAAAATGGCAGCTACTACACCACCCTACATCACCCCGTTACTTTTCCCTGCCGCCACTAGCATTATCTCCAAACCCTTCTTCCTTTTAACCACGATTTCTTCAACATATCTGTAGGACAAATTGAAGAACGAAGCATCTTTTCAAATCTCCAGCCTGAAAAAGAGAACTTCTTCAAGATTCTTGCAACCATGGTTGGCACAAGGTCCTTGATGATTTATGGAGGTTCAAATCTGGATTTTCAAGTCCGAATTTCACCTATAAATAGATCCATGAGAAAAAACAAAAATAATCAGAAAAATAGAGAAGAGACACCAAAATAAAAGATGAGAAAACATTAGAAAAACACACAAGAAAGAGGTCGAAAAAATAGAGTGAAAAGGAAACTAGAATTTTTTTCAAGTGTTCTATCTAAGAGTTTGTTTCATCCTTCCTGTTGGTCTGCTGTGGCCCTGAAGTTCGAGTTCGAATTCGTGATCAAAATCCTTCGACGCTGAAGCATTAGTTTGTTGCTCTACAAAGGTAAAATCTTAGCAGCCTCGTTTAGCTTCTGTTTCTTTATGAATCTGGCTTTATGGTTTGGGTCTGTTTTTGATCTTTCATGAATACCAAACATTGTGAAGTTTAACAATTGTTAGTTTCTAATGTGATATTTTAAGTTTGAAGATGTATTTAAACTCAACATCTCATTCATGTGATTCATAATGTGGTGTTTTGTCATCATGTGATTGGCGTGTATTCTGTAGTTCATTTCATAAATCCTAACTTATCTCTGGTTCACTCTTGGGTGAATTTGGGTAAGCTAAGCTTGATTTACTTTTCGATTTGCTCCATTTAGACCATGGCTTGTTAGTTCTTTTGCCTCCCGTCCCCCCGATTTCATAGTTCTTTCATGACTCATGACTAATCATTAAACCTGTTCGTGATAATCTGCCTAACAGGATATAGATGTCTGATTCGTAATTATTCATATTATTAGTTTCCTTGTGTTTAGAAGAATCAGGTCGCTTGTTGTTCATTTCTTTAGTCATGTGTCAAGTTCTCTTATCTGAATACAATTAGAAACTAGACTAATAAGCTGATTCGCTTTGTTTTAACTTATAATATGTGTCAGTTCGAGTCCAATTTAAGTGTGCTGGACATGTTCTTTAGTTTGTTGTGTCTTTGAAGTTTGTAAGTTGTTGGAGTTGTTTTCTCTGTGTATGTTTAAGTCATCGATCCTTGGTTCTATTTTCATATACTTTTGAACGTGTGGCTTGACAATTAACAAGGGTTAAAATTATTGTATACAGGTGATTTATTAATACATATTTATTATCATAGTTGCATTTTCACTCAAACAAGAGTTGTTGTTTTGCCGCTATGGTCACCTTATACTTGTTCAAATTTGCCTTTCCTTTTCATTGTGATGTGCCGAGCCTCTCAAGTTCGATGTATGCGTGCATATGTTGGGTTGAAATAATCCCTTAGCATCTAGTTTTAAGAGCGCAATGGTAAGTTCAGAATATGAAAGGATAATATAATTCATTAAGTACCTGTATAATTATACAGAATATGCAACTATTTGCCTGTTTCAAAACTTCTGCTTCCAAGTTCTTATATGTGTAACAAGAATAAAAATAAAGCTTACACGAGCTATGTATTTATTAGGCTAATGGCTTACCTCCAAGTTTCATTCTTCTTTATGTAAGCTGATGGATATATGTCCTGTTATTCTTCCCTCTGTGCTCCTTAAAGCATCTTTTGGTTGTGTTTACTTAATTAATTTTGAGTTAATCTGTAGGTTATCTGTTAGGATGTTTTATTCGTACTCTGGTATGATCAGAGGATTTGCAATAAGTGTGTTGAAATGGCTATGTTCACTCTATGCCTATTATAGAAATCTAAAAAAAAAAAATGAAAACAAAAGAGTGTATTTGTTTACATGCTGGAACTGTTCTGTTAAATCGATGTTAGCACCTGCTCATGTGATGGCCTCTTCCCTCATGGCTAAAGTTCTTCTCCTTATCTTGGATTCTAGTCCAAGTGGTGCTGGTTCATCATTTGTACTCTAATTGATCTCCATATAATGTATTGGAACTATACCTCTAAGTTTGAATTATTGTTTAAATAAGTCTTAATCGCTGCCTCAATCTTCACTATGTGAAATGTTATAAACTTTATGGCTATTTGATTCAAATAACAAGAGTGTTTAAAACCTCTTTCAAAGCTGCACCTCTTCTCTAGCTAACTTATCACTGTTGGACGAAAGTTTGTTGGAATTTTGCCGAAGCATAAAACTGTACCTATATTACTTTTTTCTATTGGTTTGTTACACGATTCCTATTTCTTATTTTGGCCCAAAATATGGGCCAACAACTACTAGGATCAATCCTCGGAGTCTCGTAACTTAGGAGTCAATGTTTCTTTGGCTTGTCCTGTCATCATTCGATTAGATTTCTTTTCATACTAGTTGATTAATATTATTTTATGTGAATGTTAATACATTGGCTAACTTTCTTCGTTGTTTGAAGATTATGTTGTGAATTAGTGTTATTTGCTAACAAATCTAGTGTTGATGTTTATAACCTTGACAAATATTTTTTTGAAATAGGCCAAAGCCTTTTATAAAAAGTTATCATTAATTTTAAATATTCCAAAGTAATCAAGGCTCAAATAATCACTTTTAGGAATGAGCTATTTATCGTAATGAACATTGACCCTATACTTTATAAAACCAATATAGTTATAGAATGAATCCAAATAATTATGCCACTTGAGGTTTTAAACTGGTTTTCTTAAAATATAATATAATGTTACCATTTGGATTAATTTAAACTCCTTTAGTTGATTTTCTAAAAATTAATATATATTTGGTCTATCTTAATTTCGTTTGATTAGTTTCTTTGTAAGGCATTATTATATCATTTTAAATATTAGTCAAGTATTTTGTTAGCTTCTCTAATTTAATAATTTAAAGTTTTAAAATTTTCTTAACATGTTCAAATATACAAGGTATGTAAATGTATATGTCATACATAAGGTATATATTTTTACCTACATTGGTACACTATTATACAAATCATATTATTATCTTTTTACGATTGTTAGTTACTTGTAAATAAAACATAAAATTTTACATCTTATCATTTCACAAAGTATAGTTATTGTTATTTTCTCACAATAAATAAAATAACAAACCAACGTCTATTTTATAACAACATTCGCAAATATATCTCATAATAAATGCATATAAGACAATAAGTTTTATATAAATTTTAACATTCTTTATATTATCTTAGTTTATGTCATTTCATCAATTTATTTATTAAAAGATCACTGTTACTTTATTTTACTCAATTTGCGTATATTATTATATTTTACACCTTATTCATTATTTATTTATTTATTAATAAGTTCTCACACCCAACATTTCAACCTATTGTTCACAATAAGTTTTATATGCTCATCTATTCTATATGATTTAAAAAAAACATCTATATTTTTCTAAACTTTCTTATATCTATAGTTTATTCATTTATTACTTAGTTGCCAATCTAATTGTATAGTAAACGTGTCATTATTAAAGTTTTTCTATGAATATTGTAGACATACGTATGACATATTTTGTATTTTTGTTCTTTTTGATAATTCATGAGATTTTCTTATCGCTAAATTCAAGATATAAAAAATGAATAATTATCACAAGTTATTTTCCTAAGCAAGGTTTAAGGACTATCTTTGGATAGGCTCTGAGGGATGCCTAACACCTTTCCCTCGAGTAACCAAAACCTTTACCGAGAATTTTTTCTGGTTTCACAAATAAAACAAAGTCTATATTTTCTTAAAATGGCTTTTCTAATATTTTCCTTAAAATTAGGTGAAAATTCAAAATATTTTTTTTCAAAACCTAGAGAGCATATCCGTATGATGTTGCACACTATTTCGACCGGTTCGAAAATGGGGCGCGACAATTAGAATCAAGAAATTTGACAAAAATAGTTTTGGGGCTCCACAGGTAGAAGGAATTATGGATGGAAGATCCACATACCTTAAACTTGAGATTTTATTGAAAGGAACTTGAAAAAGACTTGGGGTTTACTTGGTTTCTTGAATTCCAATAAGAGTTCTCGAAAAGCTTTAGATCGAATGGAAGATTCTGTGAAGATTAGAGAGGAATTTGAGAGTATTTTTTAGAGTTCTAGGGCTTCACTAAAAAAATGCAAAATTATCATCTATATAGGCGTTGAGTTATTACCCAAATGCCCTCTGCTAAAAAAGAGAAATTTTTGGGAATTTTTGTCCTGTAGCATAGCAAGGCCGCGACACGGACTTGTCGCTGACCCTACTAGTTTGTGCAATTTCATCCAAAATATTTTGACATGGACAACCTATATGTTGTAGGTAGCCATTTTTCCACTCAATGTTTCCCTCTAAACAAGAATATTAAAGTCGGATTTGCGAAACTCTACACAAATTTAAAGATATTTAAACAAATGCATCATAGGTTCTTTTCGAGCTACATTGAGGGGTGTTACAATGTATTCCCGTGGACTGATAACTTATCACCGAATGAAATTGGAGGTGGGGTCTTGACCTAAGGTGTCCTTATATAAACTCTCCTTTCTCATAACTATGTACCACCATAGGTTCATGTTTATTGCCTTTTTTTGATGATGTATGTATGTGTACCACCTCCTATTGAAATGGATAGGGTTCATAAGGTGAGGTTATGGACTATCTTTGGAAAGTATTCCACTCTTTCTCTAGTGTAAAGACAACATCAAGATTGCAAATACTAGCTCACTTGGTCTTATATATCGGTTGAGTTCCCATCCCCACTATGTTTATAGTATTATGGTATTCATGCATCATGGATTTAAGACATATTATTATAACTTTCTTTCCTATATACTTCTTTCTATATATATGTGTGCCCTTTTCATCTAACATTGATTTGCAGGTTCTCATGCTCATAATCCTTGCATGTCCACATACTTATTACATTCAAATGTACTAACACATATTTTTTTCCTTCATGATCTAGCTATGTAGGCACCTGAGACTTTTCTCATTGACCTCATCACAACTAGATTTGGTTTGTGAAAGTTTGCTTGTGGTGATTCCTTTATTCCAAGGATAATACCCATCTTCTATCTACCTACTTTATGTTATGGATATCTTATATCTTTACTTTCTGGGTGAGCTCATGACATTTCCTGGCCCCCCGTCCTATCCATGACTTAGAGGTATTGTTAGACGTCTTGTAACTCTATGTACGAGTTTGATATGTTTGATGCTTATAGAGGTTGTGCATGTCTTATCTTATGTATATGTTCTTATGATGTGATGATGAAATTCCTAAGTCCCTATTCCCATAGCTTGAGTGATATGAACCCGCCCCTTAGAAATTCTTCTGATGATTGTTTGATGGCAAGTCCCATGTTCCATATACCCAGAGCTTTAGTCTCGACTTCCTTTCCATTGGGTTTAATTGTTCATTGTGTGACAAATAATCCCATACGCTCTTATCCCATAGATTGATTACAAAGCCCTTATCCATTAGTATGACTTTGTAATGTTTGACTTAGGTTGAACAAATGATGTGTAAATGGATGCTATAAGGCTTGTTTGGGAACTTTTGGGTTCCCATTTACTATATCACGCCTAGGACCTAAACATGGGTCATGAAAATCTAGGTATCAGAACACTAAAGTTTTAAAATGATCCTTGGAGTCCAACATGTTGCGTCAGGTAGAGTCCTATTCATGGGTGTGAAGTGCACCATACCTATGAGTAGGAGGCTATTGATATGCGACCAAAATATAACTCTCTTCATGCTTTAAATTTAGAATTTTGTATGTTCTCAAATACATGTTAGTAGGTTTGATGTATGTTTTGTTGATTTTTTTAGACCTTCAGGAATTGGGATAATTTTGGGCCAAGTTATACAGATTGCAGATTTTTGATGACTCACAAATCCTTCTATAGGCCATGGTTTATTCCACGAGTCGTTGATTGGTTTAATAGTGTATATCCAATGAAAGGCTGATTTTCAGATGTTGGTGATATATGTTTTAGATGAGGCATAAACCATTTGACGGCTTATATACTTGTCCATATGCAGAAGATCAAAAAATATGCTTAAGTGCTGAACTGTTACCAGAGAAAGACTCCTACGGATTGTAAACCTATTTGTGCCTTGAGGATTGTAGTTTTGAGGATTTGCTGAAGAGCTAACAGTCCAAACCCCTTATAGGCTATAAGTAAGAAGAGGGTCTAGGATGAGTTTGTATGTGGAAGATAGATTTTGTCCACTGCTGTCTTCGAGGGCCAGTCAGGGGCCATGAATTCATCTATGATCCATAAATATGTTCGTCTAGTTTCCCAATTCCAATTTTTCTATTTCATTTAGCATTTCATTTTAACTTATTATAAATAGGTTTTGAGGTCATTTTAGATATATAGAGAGGAGTCAGAACATCAAGAACTAATTACTTGTAATTATTACTTTGTTCTAGGAGATTACTTTCAATTTTACATTCGAGCTATAACATCGTTATTTCTTATGAAGATTTAGGATTTTGTGTTCTTCAATTTATCTTTGTAATATCTTAATTATTCTATTCCATAACTTGATTTTTTTCATATACAATGAACATGATTATCTAAATCCACAACTAGAGTTGTGTGAACCATGAAGAACTAACAAAGTAAAAACTAGATAATTCATAATCCTTCGAAAGTGTTCATGCATTTATTAATTATCTCTTCGATATGAATGCTTTTTAATGGTGGCAAATGTTAGAACTCCGCTAATTTTTACTTGTTAGATCAAGTAGGGTAATGAATGGAATAAGGGATAATTAACAGGATTCGATGTGACTACTCTCATCTAATCAACCTGAACGGATCAGGGTATGGTTGTATTGGGACAAGGTAAGGGTTAGTATTGTAACACCTCATTGATAAATCAAATCACGTGCTGAAATTTTCCTAGCACCTGGATTAAAGGATTCGGTGAATATAACTTACCAGCTCTGCATGCTACACACTAGAAAAGGTTACGATTATCTGGCTATACTGAGTGAAGAATTGGTGGAGACACAATACCCTAGTTACTTCTCTCACCAATTTCACAACACTTTACTTGAGGGTTTGATTCTAGTTTAGGCTTATTTATTGCATTTTAACCCCCCCCCCCTTTTAGGAAATAAATTGTCGTGACCAAAAATTAGATAGGAACTAAAGGAGGATAAAATAAAGCGAAAATAGCTCAAATAACACAAGAAATCTCCCAAAACCTGGAATCATGAGAACAAGAGCATCGAAGTACCATGAAAGGATAAATAAAATTGTCTCAAATAAGATACAAGGTTGTCTTATAGTATCTGATACAATTCTGAGATAGAATTAAATGAAAAGAAAGCTCAAAGATCTATGACGACTCAAAATCTGACCCTCATTGCTAAGATCTGGATGAATGGATAGTAACTCAGCTAGAGTGATCATCTACTCTGTATGGGTCCTCGTGCTTGATCTGCAAAAAGAAAACAAAGTAGAAATGAGTACACCAAAATATACCTAATAGGTATAACCGACCAGGTAAGAGAAATTGAAATAAGTATATGATAATGAAGAATCCTATCCTAGCATCTAAAAGGGTTAGTACATGGAAAATATATACATAATAATGAATTAAGGTATCTTCAACATCCCATAATTCCATACAATGATAAATGTGAATCTAAAGCACAACTCATCAATCCAAATGTCACGTGTTTCATTGCCTTGCCACTTGCTCGTGGTTAAGGAAATATCAGAATGTACTACCTTTCCACCTACTCATCATTAAGGAAATATTAAAATGTCTCCACCTTTCTACCTGCATGTGGTCAAGGAAATATCATAATGCCTCCACCTTACCACCTGGTCGTTGTCAAGGAAATATTAGAATGTCTCCA
This sequence comes from Solanum sejunctum, assembly GCA_025642045.1. Lineage (NCBI taxonomy): Eukaryota > Viridiplantae > Streptophyta > Magnoliopsida > Solanales > Solanaceae > Solanum > Solanum sejunctum. The sequence goes on from JAOTQJ010125829.1 coordinate 10,851, forward strand.
CCTTGCAACCTGCTTATGGTCAAGGAAATATTAGAATGTTCCTTGCTTGAATCTCACCCTTTCCTCCTGCTCGGGTCAAGAGGGTGGTACTGATGTGAAGCTTAATACCCTTACCTACTACCGGGATCAAGGGGAAAGTACAAACAACATATAATAGATGTAAATTAGTGATGCAACCCAGATATGCATGTAAACATGTTAGATAACATTAGAACAGGAATACTGATGCATAAAACTCATAATAATCATATGTACTCAAAAAATAATATCAAGTGTCATGGCTAATGCCCAAACCATCAACATATTTTAGATCATCATGATTATATCAATAGTCAAGAGTATTAACAATATCGAAACTTACTCGTCCCACGTATGCAAGAATATCAATAATACCAGACCTTACTCATCCCTATATTGCAAGAATATCAATAATACTGGACCTTACTCATCCCAATTATACATATATGCCTCAAAGATATCTCAACAACCATTGATTACCATAAAATTACGCAAATAGTCTCACAAATCTCATTTAGTCAATTTTAATCTTAAATCATCCTCATTCTATCATATTTCATCTCAGTTCATCAATAAGATCAAAGTTATACCATAATTTGGCTCAACCGGAATCACATTTCCAACATATCAGCTGGATTACATAAATATTCATCTAGAACTCACCATTGTCATATGAACATGATCAATAACTCAAATCTAGTCCCCTAAAAGGTTACCCAAACCTACCTCAATGCCAATACTGTACTCGGACAAGCTTTCAATCAACTCAAGTCTCTAAATGATCCCCTAATCGATCAATCACTACCAATAACACTACGCATCAATAGATGAAGTTTGATACCCATACTAATAGAATTTAGGTTTAGGGGCAAAATAGTCAAATTTAGGATTTAAATAAAAAGTTCTGAAATTTGAAAAACAAATTTAAAATCGAGTTCTACACAAAAAGTGGAGCTCGTGGTTTAAAATTCCCCAAAAATCAAATTTACATTGAATGAGTAATTAACATTCAAATTTTGAAAATCATGATCTAAAAATCCTCACTTTTGTAAATTGAAAATCATGAAATACATGAAAATCAAGAGATAACTTATGTAAAATACTCAGAATAGTGGTAGAAATACTTACCCAATAAAATTCTTCGAAAATCTTCCTTCAAAATTACCCCAAAAGCTTTGAAAGTTCAAAAATGGAGTAAAATTCGTGCTTTCCAATTTTAGTACTGCCCAGTTATAAAATGTTCTCCACAACCATGGGTGGCATCCTGCAAACGCAAGGATGACTGTCAAAAAGACCTCCGCAATCGCAGAGACCAACCCGTGAACGCAAATAGTAAATTTGAGAGGGCTACTCACACACATGTACACTCCACGAACGTGGACTAGACCTCTATGAATGCAGAGGGTAACCTCATCCAAACCTCTGTAAACATGGAGAAGTAAATCACTTGCACCAGATATCTGTAAAACTAGCAATCCTTAGTCCAATTCCCTATTCGGAATGGACCCTCAAAACCTATCCAGAATTAGAATTTCACAATTTTGTATATACCCATATTAGAAACAACGATTCGGACTCAACAGAATTATCAGAAATTGATTTCAAGGCATCCTCGCCATATTTACCAATGCAACTCGATAAAACTAGTTTAAAATGTCAAAATACCAAAACCTCCCTTGAAAACCCCTAAAATTATTCCGAGACTATTTCCAGTGTTACTTTCACCATTTGCAACTATTGCAACTGTCAGAATTTTGATTAGAGCTTCAAAACTACAAAAGTTGACCAAAGTCCAGAAACAACTAAAATCAATACTTTGGGCTAAAAAACTTCAAATTTAATTTTGTAACTTCTAATAGTTTAGTTTTGACGTTCCAGAGCTAATGGAATCAATAGATCCTTGA
>JAOTQJ010125829.1:23938-34537 GCA_025642045.1 Solanum sejunctum
AAGATCTTGAGTCGGCTACCAAATGTGGAGAACATTTTGAAAGTTAGTTGAACTTGAGGGCATACTTCCTCACAATCATGGACCCTTGTCTCAAATTCATAAATTCCACCAACTTAGTTTCCCTAAGTTTAAGGGGGAAGAACTAATTAAGGAAGGCCACCTTGAACTCCTCCCAAAGAACCATATAGTTGACTCCTTTTTCCTCCTTCCATTGGTTGCACCATATTTGTGCTACCCCTTTGAGTTGGTAAGATGGCAACTCTACCTTATCATTCGATATCGCACTTATAATAGACAGATTTTTGTAAACCTCATTAATGAATTCTTGAGGGTCCTTACTCACCTTTGACCCATGGAATTTCGAGGGATTCATTCTCATGAAGTCTCTCACCCGAGAGGCCAATGTAAGAGCATGAGGGGCTTGGGCCCTCTATTGGCTTTATTAGCCACACTTGTGTAAGAAAGATGAGAGCATCCCTAAGCTCTCCATTAGCCAGTTGCTCCTCGGGCGTGCGGGCTTGTCTTCCTCTTGCGTTAGGCATGATCTAGCATAGCAAAGAATAAGAATTAGGGAAGGAAAGCTTATTGCAACTCTATAGCACGACTTAGAACATGAACAAGGGAAACATTTCCTAAAATGTCTCATAGCCTCCTACATATAATTGTGGTGCATAACACAACCATGAATAGGACTCTAATAAACATGATATGTTGGAATTAGAGGATCTAACAACCTAATGCTTTGGTACCATATTTGTCATGACCAAAGCCTAGGGCCTAGATATGATCGGTGAATGGGGAACCCGAAAAAAACCCAAACGAGACTCATAGCATATTATTACATATCCTTGGTCACGGAAGCATTCAAAATGACAATGAGAATTATGCATAAAAAAACAAATTGAGACTAAGGATAAACCTTGATATCATAACATAAAGAAACAAGAGAGTCAAGACTCATAACATAGATACATATCATGTCCAATAATGCCTCTACTACATAGATAAGAGGGGGGGCCAAGATAAGCAATCGGGGTCACCCTTATAGTCAATTCATAACCAAAAGAATAATAGTCTTAATACATACCAAGAGATCATAAGCAATGTCCCCAAAATGGATGACTCACTAATAAGCTTGTAGGATAATTGAACTAGCCATATGGAGGAGGAGAAGGATCAAGCGATGCTCCGATTCCTACATGGTGACATCATGTAAGCATAGGGTATGCGTTAATACATTTAAATATCCTAAGTATGTAGGATGTAATGAAACAACAGATAGGAAACATAGGCAAAATGCATAATCATAAACAATGAATATAGCATACTAGCAATATGACATGTATGATTAATGCTTAAGTAAAATACACTTACATAGGACATAACATATGTGCAAGAAGAGATCATTAAACTATTGGTGGATCATCACATCCTACCACCCTTGGTGATTGAGGTATGAAGCCTAGCAATAGGTTGGTGGATCATTGTACCCTACCAACCATCGTGTTAGAGTACAAACCTCCCAATAGGTTGGTGGATCGTCGCACCCTACCACCCGTGGTACTGGAGTACAAACCCCCTAATAGGTTGATAGGTAAAAACCCCTAACAAAGTTAGTAGATAGTCATACCCTACCACCCATGGTGCTGGTGTACAAACCCTTAATAGGTTATTAAGGTACGAAACCTTGACAAGGTTACCCGGCACACAACCCCCGAATAGGGTATGGTCACATTCCAACACTATAGAGAGAATACCATATATATACATTCTCTTAATCATCATATAGTACTCATATGCATACACTCATTTTATCATCATATAGTCATCAACTCATAAGACATGCATTGGACCTTCAATTCCTCAAAAACCCATAACCGGACATTTTATCAAACACTTTGAGAGTGTGTAGTGCTAGTGTAAAACCATACAATTCAAGAGTATTATCTTGCTAAGAAATCCAATGTAAAACCATCAATAGATACTTGGTAACACCTTCTAACAATATACATCAAAATCCTTCATCAAATCTTATAATAAAGCTTGATTTCATAACTAAAAACATAACAAAACAGTCACAATTTCATAAACCCCAACATAGTGCATAGTGATTTTCATAATAAATAAGATCCATGAGTAAATCATCTTTAAATCATGAAAAATTAAGTAAAAGGAAGCTTAAGTATCATGGATAGAAGGGACCCATGAAAGAAGTCCACATACCTTAGCTTTGAAGACGAACTTAAAGATTGGAGATGGGGACTTGAAGCTTGAATGCAATCCTTAAGAATAGGGAAATGGTTTTGAGACTTGAGTAGGAGTAAAATATTTGGCTAAGTGTTTGAATGAGTATTGGGAATGTTTAGAATGATATGAGGGTGAAAAATGGCTAAGTATAGGTATTTTCATATTTGGGAATACTTAAGCCCAAGGCTTAAAAGTTTTGGACCGAAGTCAAAAATCTGCTCTAGTTTTAACACTGCTGTGCATCATGGAAGGGATGCGTAAACCTCATTGGAAATTGCATTTTTGGAAAAACAAAATTGCTAATCATTTGCTCTTAAATCAGGGTTAGACCCATTTTTCACTCAAAATGACCCCCTAAACAAGAATATGAAGTTGGATATTCGATATCATACATGGATTTTGAGATATATGGAAATTATGATTTTGGGCACTTCCTATGCACATTTTCGGGCACTTTTTGGGGTCGTTACAATATCTCCCCATTGGGAACATTCATACACGAATGTCAAAAGAGATATGTATGAGAGACACAAACATAACAATTTCATCCCATATAAAGATGTAATAATACACTTAAACATCATTTCAAAAATTTCATCATAAGTGTAAAATCATCATGAACTTGTCAATTTAAACATTAACATATGCAATGGCATGAGGGATGAACTTAAGACTTAAGATCATATAAAGGACTTAGATCAATACCTTAGGCTTGAGATTAGTGTAAAAGGTAAGGATATAGCTTTTGCATATCAGCCTCGGCCTCCCAAGTAGCACTTTCCACTTATTGATTTCTCCAAAGAACCTTAATGGAAGACGTCTCCTTGTTTCTCAATGTCTTCACTTGCTTATCAAAAATCTAAACCAGAACTTGTTCATATGTCAAATTGTTTTCAACCACACCTACAACATGTAGAGGCACAATAGCATTCAGATCACCCACAATTTCCTCAGCATAGACACATGAAACACCTGGTGAACCAAATCTATTTCTCTAGGCAATTCTAACTCATAAGCTACCTTGCCAACCCTTCTCATCATTCTATAGGGACCCATATATCTTTAGCTCTACTTGCCCGTCTTACCAAAATGGACCACACCCTTCATGGGTGACACCTTCAAATAGACCCAATTATCAATATTGAATTCAAGCTCCCTTCTCCTCACATCGGCATAAGACTTTTGACTATTTTGGGCCATCCTCAATCTTTACCTAATCATCCTAACCTTCTTAAGAGCATCAATAACCAGATATGGTCCTAACAAGGCCACCTCACCAACCTCAAACCACCCCACTTGTGATCTACAATATCTATAATAGAGAGACTCAAAAGGAGCCATACCGATGCTAAAATGATTGCTATTCTTTTAGTGAAACTCAATCGATGGGAGATGATCATCCTATCTACCTTTAAGCTCCAACATACAAGCTCTAAGCATATCCTCAAGGGTTTGGATGGTCCTTTCGGCTTGGACATCAGTTTGAGGGTGGAAGGCCATTGAAAGCTTAACTCTAGTACCAAGACTCCCTTGAAAAATCTCCAAATATTTGAAGTAAATTGAGCTCCATGATCTGGTATGATGGATAAAGGAACCCCATGCAATCTCACCAAATCATTGATGTATAACCTAGCATACTCTTCAACCCCACATGTGGTCTTAACCGATAGAAAGTATGTCGATTTTGTCATCCTATCAACCACAACCCAAATGGAATCAAAACCTTTTCTAGTCTTGGGCAACCCAATAACAAAATCATTATTTATTACTTCCTACTTCCAAGTTGAAATCTTTATGTCCTGGATTAGGACACCCGACCTTTGATGTTCTCCTTTGACTTGTTGACAACTATGAAAATTGGAAATGAATTTGGCGATGTGCCTCTTCATGTCTGCCTACCAATACACCTCCCTCAAATATATATACATTTTAGTAGAACCAAGTTGAGTATAATAAGGCAAATTATGGTCCTCATCAAAGATCCTTTCCATCAAACCATCAATACATGGTACACACAACCTACCTTGGTACCTAATGGTACCATCTCCCCCTTCTTTTCCTAATCACTACCTCCCTCTTGGACAAGCAATGAATACGAGCAGGTTCCTAATATGTTGAATCATTAAAAAAGATTTTAAGAGAAAGAAAATTACAATACATATACTAACCAATCCCAAAACTCAACCCTAAGTTTGCCTATCTTGTTGAATTGTCATGGTTCTCACAATTCTAGTTGTGAGTTTAGCTACGCATATTCAAGGTAAACAACCCATAAGAAGATGAGGGATTCATAATTAAATCACTTTAATGTATATTGGAAGAACTCACAAATCTAAAATCATACAAAGATGATGTAAATTGAAGAATTCCATGCTCAATGTTGCAATACTATGCCCTTTATCATTCAAGAGTTTCTAGCAATAAATAATGCATAATTAGAATAATCAAAAACCTATTTATATACAATAAAAACACAATCCTAATAAAAATAGGAAAACAAAGTTTAGTATAGACCGAGGCCTGGTTCACTGACCATGACCAGGTCCATGAAACTTCACTTTGGGACTTTTTTTCACATTCTCTTCCATGGTAGGCTTCATGTCTCATGGTGAAGTTCATGACTCATCGAAGAGTCATTGAACTTTGCCTTTGAGATCCTTTTGCAATATGACCCCATCTTTATTTCCATGGGTACATCCATAGTCTATGGTGATGTTCATGGCTCGTGAAGGGTCTTGTGAACCTTCACTCGTGCCCTTTATCCAATTTTCAATAGTGAATCAAAGTTATGTAACTTTCTCATATGCATTTTCATGATCCGCCAAGGGTTTCACGGCCTGTGAAAGGACCCAATGAACATGCCTTTAGCCATTGTTCAATTTCAACTCCAAGATGAGGTCCATGATAGCTTTCTATAGTCACGGCCCGTGGTGGCTTCCTTGTAGCTAAACTTTGATACCTTTTGTCTCATTTTCTACACTTGGTCAAAAAAATTTATACCTTACCTATTCTCCAGCAAAACACCATAAAACACATATCAAACCAACAAAAGTCCTTAATAACTCACAAAATTCCCGTGTTTAAAGCATCACAAAAGTCGAATTTTCATGACTTATTAGCATCTCTAGGCAATAGTTTGTCAGTATGAAAAAGATATACTGGTATGTAAGGTAGAAAGAAAATCATAAATTGTTATAGTAACAAGAGTAATAGAGATACCACCTATAAGTAAAACCCAAATAACCTTCTTGGCCGAAACTCAACTTTTTAGTATTCAAATATACATAGTATACTCAGTAATCACATGTCATGAATACTTGATGTATAGATGCAAATGCATGACATACCCACCAAATGCTAGCAATGGTGGTCCATTTTGACAGCTAACAAGAATCATATTTGCGAATCTTTGGTCATATGTTTAATATACATATATAGTTATTTAGGCAAATAAGCTCCTTACCTTCGATTATAGATCGAAGTCCATGCATAACATGCCATGTACGATATGAACATTGTATGCACATAGTATGCCATAGGTAGAATTTATCTAATGTTTGCTCATTGGTACTCTTATTCTCATAAATATCATAGTCATTATCATAGCATATACATAGACTTGTGGAATCTTAAATGTCTTTCGTATAAGTTTGAAAACATAAATCAATATTTGGAATGATACCATAACTCTTAAGATGTTCGTAAGGAACTTAAGATGGATTCACTTAATGCTTATACTTGGTTCTTTGCTAATTAGTAATAGAAAGTATTTTCAAAATATCAAGTTTTTTAGTAATTTAAATAAGAGTATTATATTTGAGATTATTGGAATCAACGTGTTACTTGATATGCAAACAAAATAAACCAATTTTGATGCTTAAAACTTAGAATTTTGTGGGTTCTCAAAGAGATGTTAGTGGGTTTGATATGTTTTTATGTTTGCTTTTTAGTATTACAAGATTTGACATAATTTTGAACTAAATATGCAGTTGCTATAGTTTTTAATGATCTACAACACACTTTATGGGCCGTGGAAGTTTCCAAGAGCTATAGAGTGGGGTTCGTAAGTGAGATCTTATGATGGGGTGATTTTTCTGAAGTTGCATCTCTGAACTGCCAAATGAGTCGTGGAAAGTTGTACGAATTTCAGATGAGGTACCATACTATGAAGATCAAAAGTTTTAATTTTTTGAGAAGTCATTAGATAAAACCCTATATGGGTCGTAAGTTTGAATATGACCTATAGAAAAGTTTCGTAGAAGTTGTGCCAAGATTTGTACAATAAAGTCCATGAAGCACCAATATGGACTGTAGAACTTAATAGACCTGTAAGTGTGATTGTATTGCTAGACAAGTTTAGTTTTTCTATTTTATTTTGGATTTGTATTTTAAGTATTATAAATATATTTTTAGGTTATTTTCAGTAAGGTAAGAGAGGAGAATGACCAGAAACAGTGAGTGAAGTGTTTGGAACATTATTTTCTGATTTTAATTCATACTTTGTAATTTCCATTGAAGAGTTGGGATTTCTTGCTTATAATTTCATCCTTGTAAGTCTTCAATTATGTTATTCTATTTCATGATTCTTGCATCTAAAATGATGATGCATAGCTACATCCACCACTAGCGTTGTGGGAATGATGTAGAACTAACAAGTGTACTTGCATGTATTAATTAATTCTTAGTTTTGATTACTTTTTAATGGTGGCCAACATTAGAACTCACCTACTTGTTACTAACTAGTCAAGGTTGCAATAAATGAGAAAAGAGATTAATTGACAGGATTCAATCGATTTTTTCTTGTATAATCAATAAAACTAGATCAAGAAGAGGTCATACTAGGACAATAGGTAAGGGTTATTAATGTCATACTGTGGGGATGGATCAAATAATATAGTGAAATTTACCTCTCGCTTGGATCAAAAGGTTTAGTAAACTTAACTTACCGTTCTACATAAAATACATTAGAAAAGAATGTGATTATTTGGTAATACTAAGTTAGGGAATCATGGGGAATACTATACCTTATTTACTCTTCTTACTGATTTCATAATAGTTTTGCTAGTTTAGGATTACTTTTTATGAATTACAATCCCCCCTTTTGGGAGATAAGTAGGTTAATTAACTCAAATTGCGTGAAATTACTCTGAGTCTACCATACTCCCTTCGAGCTCGACCCGAACCTTATTTAGAATATGTATCTTCACAACAACCTCTTTAACCTTCAAATAGGAGGTATATCTTGGGCAAATCAAGATTATTGCATCTTTGCTGGGGAATATATCTAAACTTGTTTAATTTGAGTGATTCGGGAATTAAGTCTTCTTTCCCTCATTTTACATTTTGTTTTTGTTTTGTTTTAACATGTAGGTGAAGTGTAGGCATAACACTAAAAGTTGAGGCATACCCTTCACTCCGTTTGACTCAAAGATCCAAAGGACATTGAGAAGAACAACCCAAGACAATACGAATAATATTGCAACTGACATAGCTAATGCAACAATGAGAACAATAATAACCTACCTCCACTTGAGGATAATGACCCACCATCATAGGGTCTTCACATCGTAACTCATTCATGGAATCAATATCGGCTTGGACCTATGGTGATGGATGTCACTGGAACAATTGTGTTACCGCCACTGCCAAATGACACAAAGTTTGTTATTTCGAGTGGGTTACTACAAATATTGTAGAATCACAGGTTGTTTATGAGCCTGCCATAAGAGGATCTGCATAACTATCTACACAATATTGTTTTCATTTATAACAGTATGATGGGAAGCTAGAATCTATATATGGATGTCATTGGCCTCCATGTGTTCCATTTTTATCTAACAGGTAATGCAATGCTATGGTTGTTCGAGCTTTCACAGAGTTCGATCACAACATAGGCTGAACTGCAAAAGAATTTTTTGAAATGGTTTTTTCCAATTTTGAAGAAGCTGAAGTTGAAGGACCAAATCTGCAACATTGAGCTCCTTGCAAGTGATTTGATTAGTACTACGTGGGAGAGGTTCACAAAGTGCCTAAGTAGTGTCCCTAACTATAAAATCTTGGATGACACCTTAGCGGAGATCTTTCATCAAGCCATGAATGAGAATAGCTAAGTCATTGTTGACACCATCATGGGAGGTCCGTATCATCCCTCTTTAGTGATTGCTGAGAGATTAGAAAAAGTGGTCAAGACAAATAGTGCATACGAGACAAGAGGCAAGTTAAAAACAAAGAGCTCGTTCACAATCAGTACTGATTTGGTGCAAGCAAAAATAAATGAGGACATGATGGAAGAGCTTGCTCGTATGAGTACTGATGTTGAAATGTTGATGAAGCAGAACCAAGAACGTGTGAATGTAGTAGCTCATCATCCTTTACAAGTACCCATATACGAGGAGTCATACTATAAGAAAGGGCACTTTCTTCATACTGAACAGATGGTGGGTTTTTGGACCAATATCCAAGGGTCTAATAAAGAGTATTTGTGCCAAAGTCAAGGAAACCAAGGTCAGAATAAAAATAGGGATACGCATTCATAGACAACAATCAAGGAGACTATTATGATGGAAATAAGAGCCAGGATAGAGATCCTAATTGGGGACTAGAGATGCTTATAGGAATGGTCTGTCTATGCCACCATAAAATCAAGATTCAGGTGTTGGTAGCTCCAGAGTTGAGGAGAGGCTTGATCACTTATTGAAGAAGGCTAGCACTCTGGATGAGACACTGAAGGGGATGAAGTCTGACATCTCCAGGATTAACAAAAAAATTGTCTCATTCTATTGCTATCAAGAAGCTAGAGCAACAGTTCAGTCAAATGTCAACTTAATTGAACCAGCTCCAGAAAGGTACATTACCTAACAATATAGTTCAGAATCAAAAGTATGAGGGGTAGTGTATGGCGATTACTACTCATTATGGAAAATAGGCCACTGACCCTTTGATTTTGGTACATGATGATGATGTTCATAAGGAGATAGTTGAGAGCAAAGATGTATCAATGAGAGTTGTTCTTGCAAAAGATGGACTGAGTGATGCTACAGAGATGCCACAAAAGTTGAAATCCATTCCTCGACATCTTCCTCCTTTCCCTTAGAGAATCTAAAGGAAAGAGGAGCAAGGTAAATTCTAGAACTTCCTCTCTATGCTGAAACAACTCTCCATGAATATCTCTATTACTGAGGCATTGGAGTAGATGCCTTGGCATGCAAAGTTCAAGAAGGACTTGGTCACAAAGAAGTGGACTATAAGCCATGAGCTCCTAAGTACTTTAACATTGCAGTTCTATAGTGACAAGGTCCTTGGGGCAAAAGTTAGAAGATCTCAAAGCATTCATTATACCCTGAACCATTTAAGCTGTTGAGTTTGCAAGGGTATTACGTGATGTAGATGCCAGCATAAATTTGATTCCCCTTTTAGTCTTTAAGAATCTAGGATTATGGGTCCCTACACCTATGAGCATTTGATTGTTGATGTCTGACTGAAAGATGAAAAAGCCTGTGGGGATACTATATGACATCTTTGTTAGAGTAGAGAAATTCATATTTCTTGCAGATATTGTGATCCTTGATTGCGAAGTCGACCTTTAAGTCCCGATCATCTTGGTACCTTTCCTAGCTACTGGGTGAGCACTAGTGGGTATGAAATTTGACCAACTTCAGTTTTAATTGAATGATGAAGAAGTCCTTTTAAACATCTATCAGTCAATGAAGTTGCTTGATGACTTGAAGATGGAAATTTGGACACTTGGTAAAGTCTAAGTTACCAGTTTTTCCAATTCGTGCCGCGACAATAAATCAGGCACTACTTAGGAGGCAACCCAAGATATTTGATGTAATAAGTGGTAGTTTTATCTTGGTTTTAGATTATAGATTTGTAGGTAGTTTAATTTTTCATAGAGTGAGTCATAACTTTTAGACTCTGAATTGGTGGTATATAGGGTAACAATGTGTTTTGTGAAGAATATGAAGGTACAATACCAAGTTAGTCACCTTAGGCTGAGTAAGCAACATGAAGTGCTTCTACGACCAGTTTTGTGGGCTGTGCTTCAAATAATTACCCATACACTGACTCTTCGAACCCTTCTAGTGAGTACAATAATGTGCACTCTAGTGCATGAGCCAACTTTATGGCCCGTAGATAAAACTACAAGTCCTAAATGGGGCTCGTGGACTCCAGGTATGTTCTCTAATTTGTCTAAGTATTCGGGCTTCTACGACCCACTCTATGATTTATACTTCTACATATAGCCTGTAGATGGGTCCATGAAGCCAATTTTCTAAGGTAAGGCTTTATCATTCCACAAGACCAGGGTCTACAGACCATTGAAAACCCTATGACCCATAATTGGAGTTC
>JAOTQJ010125840.1:0-10389 GCA_025642045.1 Solanum sejunctum
GTGTTAGCCTTATGTTAGATTTTGAGACTAGGGCACATACCATATGAACCCTATATGCTCCATCTAGCACTTTATAGGCCATATGGTGGCTTGTGTGATGTAGACTTGGCCTTGAAAACCATATTTTTGGCTAAGGCTTGTGACACATGAACTTTATACAGTCCGTATAACCCTCCACGGTCTATATGACACTCCATATGGGTGTTGGAGTGAAAATTTTCTAAGTATGGAATCCCTATCTAGAAACTTCATTAGTATGAATGATTATGAAGAATATTTGGCTTTTAAGCCCATGTATGAATGATTACAAAGAATGTTTAGCTTTTAAGCCCAAGTATGAATGATTATCAAGAATATTTGGATTTTAAGCCTAAGAATGCATTGAATTGAATTATGTCTGTGATTCCTCCAAAGGACAATGAATGACGCCTGATGTTGTTCACGCTCCAATAAGAAAACGATCGCTGTCAGCAATTAACCTAACCAAAGGTTATGGATGAATCCAAGGGAATACATGGTTTGACTACAAGAATTCACTAATAATCATTTTGAGTATCTATAACTAAAATCTCTAAATGGGGGGAGTTGTTTGTGATTCAAGAACAAAAACAAAAATAAACACTATACTAAGATACGAGAAGATAATCAAATTTAGGGACAACTTAGAAATTGTGTTTGCCATGGTTTATTGACTCGATTACCCTACACAACATAACGATAATTTGAAATTCGCATGCAGGGTAGTAACATAGGTTCTTCCAGACCTCTTGTGATGGTGAAGGTCGAATTTCACCATGGTGCTTGGTCGGCAACCATGGTGTGCCACCTAACCATTACCTATTGTCCTAGTCACCTTCCTTTGGTTAGGTTTTGTTCATTAGATGAGAACATAACAATCAAATACTGTCATCTTCTTTTCTTTTCCTATTCATCAGTACCTTGGTCGGTATCGTGATAGTAGGTGGGGTTTGGTATTAGCCAACACCAAACAACTATAATAATGAAGAGAAAGACACAATACATGCAAAATCCTAATTGTAGAAATGCAATAAACCTAGGAAATCTCAAGTCCACTGCCTATGGTTCCTGCAACTGCAAGTTGTAGGTGCTTAGAAACTCATGGCAAAGGCAAAACCAACAAAAAAACTAATACAAAACATAGTTGAGAACTGTACCCAAAGCAATGAATAGTGAAAACACCATAAGTGTCAAACCACAAGCTTGATAGATTGATAATGAGTACAAAGCAAAATTTTCAATCCCCATAAGTTGGTTTATCTTGAGAAAATGAAAATCTATTCCCAAACACTAAAATATTCTTGATTTAAAGTATTTATAGTGTTTAAAAATTAACCCTAAAAATTACACAGAAAAGATAGCTAGTAGGTGGTATGCTTCAAAGGTACGACTCGTAGGTCACCCTATGAGTCATAATTGGGGTCTCGTATCAAGTTCTTGGCATTTGTGACTAAATTTGTATGACCCACTAGTATGAATCATTGCTTAGGCTACGACTTGTATGCTCCTCCCGTAGTCTAGGCCTTCTTTTTTTTGTCCAAAGTTTTGGCTCTCTGTTTCCTACTACGACTGCACCTATACGAATTGTATTGAGACCGCTGACTCATAGGATAGCCTTGTAAGGCTGATGTACAATTAGTAGATTTCTTATTTTTGATCTTTGTATCATTCTATGAATCACCATATGACTCGTATCTTGTGTTGCGACTCGTAGGTGAGGTCTTATGTCCTGTGCTTTAGAAAAATCTATAAATTTCCTCCAAAATCATGCCAACCTACAATTTTTGCAATAACAACATAAAAACACATAAAAACTACAAAAAGTCACATTAAGAACTCATCAAATCCCTTGTGTTAAGCATCAAATGTATTGTATTTTGATAGCACATCAACACCCTCAACATAGAATTAATGCTTATCCTCGAGCGATGACTCAATCTATGCATACAATTAGAAATACATAACAGCTACACTAATGACATATACATCAATTACTGTAATTTAGGTACCCTACTTTCATTTTCAAAACAAGATTGCAAAGTCACTAAGAACAAACAGAAACACAATTATGAATCTGGCGACCCAACTATGATAAGCTAAGGGGCATTAACCATCCACAATCACTGCTGTAGTCATATACTAATAAAGTGGTGAAAATGCCCTTACAGAAAGGAAGTCCCTCTTACTCACTCAAAAACATTTATAATTTAGGGACTATGCAAGCATTCTCACTCTCACAATTAAAATTCATGCAAAATGACTAACACCATAGGTTTGCCTCTATACTCAACTTACGATTTGGTGACTAAGTGGATTTGGATCACTTTAGAATTTAATGGCTTATAACATAAGTTCAGGGGGCTTTGGTATGTCATTTAAGCAATTAGTGACTAAAGAGTATCCTTCACCCATGTTTACCAACACTTTTACTTTCATAACCCATCCATTTTCACTAAATACACCCTTACTCCCCCATTTCAAGCTTTCCCCGGGTGCTTGCTTTCTCCTTTTCAGCTGTTCCTCAACTTTGAACTTATTTTTTCTAATCTCTTCAACTCAAGGCACTTTTCTTTTTCTTTTTCTTCACCCAACTTATGATTATTCATTTCCTTCTTTCTTTCCCAACCAACCACCTTATTTTTATTACTTTACCATAATAAAGGTCACCCTCAACTTAGGCTTTTAGCCTGAGGTGAAGTACACAATATCTATTCCCAAACCATGGCCACACTTTATGGCCACATGATCAAGGATAGACCAGGCCAATATCAAGTTATTTCATCAAACAAGGTTAAGATAGCAAGGTGTCAAGAAAGAATGAGTACATGAGAAACTCAAAATTTTTGAACAAGGGATTTACTAGCTCATTTGTTAGGTCATTTAGGTAAGAGTGGGCTAAAGGCCTAACATCCCATCCAAATCAACCACATCATTATACCCATCTTAGAGTACTAAGGCATGTTCTGAGTCCATAAAAGTTACATGAATGCATCAAAATAAGCTCACAACACACATGGCATTACACACATACATAATTAAGTATAGACTCACAGGTCATGCTTCCAGCCTTAGCTTTCCTTCATATTATTAGAACAAACATTACCAGATACTCCAAATGCATGATTGCATCAATAGCCAACAATCTCACAAATATTAAGGGTACCTAAATTTTTGAAATCATTCAAAAAATATTTAAAGACTATGTATACACCAAGAGACCATACTACTATGTACTTATACATTATCTACACTACCTAAAAATGCCAGTTTAAAAGAAAATTAAACATACACAAGGAAAATGAAACACGACAAGAAAACCATAGGATCAAAAATAAGGGAAGATATAGACTCGAGGCTACTCCGACTTCACCTTCATTCATAACATCCCACACCCTACCAAAATAGAATACTTTGTCCTCATAGTAAAAACATGTACAAAAATCAAATAACGAAAACATATATATATATATACACACATACACACACAAGAAAGACCAATATTTCAAAAACTAGCATCCAAAATGTAAGTAAAAACAACATCCAACATAAAACAATTAAACAACTCGACAAATAAAAATATTATCTAATAGAAAGAAAAAAGTATCCGTATATAAAAGATAAGGGTTGGGGTTAAAAGTCAAATATCATGGTGCTCAAGCACTAGTATCTGTCTGGTCAGCAAGGTCTTAGGTCACGACCTCCTTCTCAACTATCTGGGTTGCAGCTGTACATGATCTACTCTAACTATGTGAAGTCTTATGCTCCCTATCTCTTTGTATAACTGCCTTCATATCGACCACTGCACCACCTCCTTTAGTATAAGCTCCTCCACCAGTGCTGCTAGGTCATCAGGCCTAGGCCTCTTTGGGCTCAACTCTGGGTCATCTGTCTTGAGGGGCCTCTTCCCTTTGGTATACGAGCGGTCAGCTAACTAGTCAAAAGCCTCATAACCTGCTGGTGCCACCTCCGAGATTACAATAGAGGCTTCTTATATCTGCAAGAAGTCAGCCTTAAACTTGGACAATACTTATGTCACTACGCTCATGTCAATAAGCCAAGCACCCTTAATCCACCTCCAGACTTTTACCTCAAATGCATCTATATGAGCATCTATTTCTCTAAATCTCCCATCTACCAAATCATGAACGAATGCTTTTACCCTCTTCTTTGAGTCCCGTGTGGTCTGGCTACCTATTGTTTGACCTGAGCTATTAAAGTGTATATCTTGAACTCTGTTGCAGCCACCCTGTGCACCAGTGCCTGAAAAGCAACGGTTGAGATAAGAGAATCTACCTACATAGTATATAATGCTGGTGTTGGAATACTAGAGGATGGCGTAGACTTAATCTCGATAGCTAGGGAAAGCTATAGAATAGCTGGAGTAGTACTATGGTTGCCAGAGTCAAACCCTGTGTTTGAGGCTCAATCGAGAATGGATTTGGGATAGCGGAGGAGCAACACATAGTAGGGCTACTAGGTTCTCAATACCCTTGATTAGGCTCGAATCCATGGGGCATGTGGCTTCCAAATATTGGTCCCAATAGGGGTTAATAGTAAAACTTACTGCACTGCAAAATTGGAGGATCAACACAATGAATAGTAGTGAGGTATTCATTTGGATGACGGACTTATGAATCTGCTTAGAGATAATCTGGGCCAATCTATCTCATAACCATCCGTGAAAGTAGGGTAGATATGCCAATAGATAGTCAACCACCAAAACATGGACCAGAAAGAGATGTGGGCTTTCACTATGAGATTTTCATGGTTTGTGACTCATGTCAGGTCGAACCCCTCCTCACATATCTGGTTGGCAATCAATTGTAACAACTTAGTCTTAGACCCAACATCTTTCTCACTCACCACTCTCTTCATTCTATCAATGTGATAATCGTACTCTGCAGTTGACTGAGGCACTCTATAGATGGGCCTAAACTGAATCTGTCAAAATATCTCTGCTGAAATGGGAATTCTCTAACCCCGGATGGACAGTAGCGGAATCTACGCTGCTCTATGGGTTTCTTGTTCTTTGGCAACCCTTGGCAAAGTGTAGCAAAGTAGGCTGCATAAAAGTCACAGACTACATAAGGGGCATATTGCCCAACTACTGTGTAGTCCATTGAAGTCAATGCCTATTTATCTTCATATCTAACCTTGGAACCCTATCTAACCCAAAGTCATTTAGCCTAGACTCCTCATGGAATGGTAGAAATGGTTTGCCCTATCCTTTTGGCTCTAACTTGTGGTCATATATCTCCTTCATTCGTGCAACGCACCATCTAACTTTGACTGGGCACGATGATTATACTTCTTCTTACTGGGCTTGTGAGGTTCTCTCACACTCTAACTCTGACCCCGAATATGTGGGGGTCATCTAGGGTGGTCTACTTTCAGACCCATCACCATCGCCCTCTTTCTCAAACTAGCAGGGACTCTCAACTTCGATGGGGCCATAGTAGCCACATTTCCCTCAGGGTGTATCCTGACTCAGCGGACTTTCATATAGCCTTCTGATTGCTCGGTCTTTGAGGATTTGTCATCTATCCTCTGTTGAAATATTTAGGTTACTCACTTATCCTTTGGAGGCATTATATCTGCAAAGTAACCACACAATAATATGTGAGCTTCAGGATGTTTGACCAAACAATGATCACATGACAAAGAACAAGAAACAAAAGCATTTAAAATATTGAAATCAAAAGAAACATTCACTAATACAATTATAGGGCTGTAGCTATGAGATGCAGGTATGATTTGTTAGGTGTCCTATGAGTTGTACTCTAGCCTAGTAGTACCAAGGTCTTTGAGAAAAATGAAATCTGAAATTAGATACGATGTGTAGTTATGACTTATAGGTCGACCTATGAATTGTATTCTAGCCTTATACCTCATTCGAAAGGAAATTTTGAAATCCCTATCAGACTCATGAGACACTTACCATGAGTCATAGAAGATGCTATGAGTCATAGGTGGGTCTCATATGAGAAATGTGAAGGAACAACAGGTGACTAGTGCCTGCTATGAGGAACCACTACGAGTCATAGCGGATCCTATGAGTTGTAAAAGGGGCCTCATAGTTGGAAACAAAAGGTACCTGCAGTGCCTATAACATTCCCACAAAAACCACAAATAAATTAAGCGTAAACTAAGAATTGGCAATTATAAGGGCAATACAATAAATTTGACGCACAAGTAGACCCACTACGATAATAGGTAGTTATAATAACAATTACCCCCAAACATCAAAGTCAATCTAACACTACATCAAGCAAATGGAAAAGAAGTTTCATCTCCAAACTCACACACATTATCAATAAAACATTCCATTGAGATGAAAGTGAAATTCAAACACTTTCGATTAAGAGTAATAAGATGTGGCATATTAAAACACACCCACATTTTTTAACATCCCATCCCTAGAATAATTTTCACAAGGATCAAAAGAGCAATTAAGCACCATATTCAAGTGACCATCACTTTCACAGCTACAACCACCCACAAAAGATTTCCAAACAAGGCTCAAATCATAAAAGGATTTTCAAAGCACTCAAACCCTAACTTTCACATCTAAACACAAGCATCATCACATGGATATGAATCCTCATGATTAAACCAAGCACACAATCATCTAAAGAGTGCACTTAAATTAATTATTAAGCTTACCAAATGAGAGAAGAATGAGAAGAATTAAACCGATGCAAAATAGAAAGCAAAAGGTGCCGAAAATCATAGAAAATAGTATCCTCACCGGAGTATTTGCCGAATCGTGTCGTGGCTAGCCAAGATTTGATTGGAATAGTGAATGAAGGAAAGGATTTTGGGGGTTTCCATCAGAATTAGGTTAATGGAAATAAATTTAGGGGCCAAAATTTAGTTTTTCTCCTTTTATACTAAACCAGGTCAAATTGTAAAAAAATTGCACCTTACAAATTGTAGGGTATCCTACCACTCATAGGTCCTGGTCTCATAACAGATCCAACACTTAGAAAAATTAGAATTCATATCTAGGCACTACAAACCCCACTTATGACTCATAAATCATAAGATTGGCTCGTAGTGTGTGTGCAAACTTTTAATAATCATTGTTTTCCTCTATAAGGCATGATTATGAGTCATAGTGGTGACTACGGCTAATAGGCCTGCTCGTAGAGGATGGTCTAAGTGCCATTTTTTTAACATCTTTAGTTCTTTCACTTCCACGTGCAGCCCAAGTCTCAAAACACTGCAATCTTCAAAATATCACAACTATATCAATGTCTTTTAAACTTAAAACAAAAGAACACCTTACTACCCAAAAACTTCAAAAACCAAACAAGCTTAAAACAAACCAAAAATCATCACATATGCTTGGGTTGCCTCCCAAGAAACACTTTCTTTAACATCGTGGTTTGACTTTGTCTTCATTCCATCATTGCCAATCATCAAGAGACCACACCTCACTCTTCAATTCATCCAAGTGTTTCATTGACTGAAAGATGTCAAACACAACCTCCACATCATTAACCCTTAATTGAAGTTGACCTCAACCGATCTCTACAAGAGCTCTTGTAGTGGCTATAAATGGTGTTCCCAAAATTATGGGCATCGTGAAATGAACCTCACAATCAAGAATCACAAAGTCTATGGGAAAAATGAATTTATCACCTTTAACAAGCACATCAAGAAGTATTCCTTTGGATTTTTGATGGTTTGATACACTATCAGTAATCGCATTCTTATCAGAGTCAGAGCGCCAAGCCCAAGATTTTTGAATATGGCAAAAGGCATTAGATTGATGCTCACTCCTGAATCACACAATGCTCTTGAAAATTCAACATTGCCAATAGTGCAAGGGATGGTGAATGCACCGGGGTCCTTTCATTTTGGAATAAGGCATTTGGTAATGATAGCACAATATTGTTAGAGCTTCTATGAAAAAATATAGTGGCTCAAATTGGATTTCTTTGTCACCAAATTCTTCACATACTTGGCATATCCGAGCATCTTCTCCAAATCTTCTATAAGGCAAACGTTGATGGATAGTTGATGTAGTATCTAGAAAAAGTGTTTGAGTTTCCCTCATCTTCCTTTTTCTTAAGACTTTGAGGGAAAAAAGGAGGAGGCTTCGGAATTGACTTAATTTTTTTCTTGCTTCACTTCTTTTATTTATATCCCGCCAATCTCCAATCCTTTTCCCTTAACCACGACTTCACCACCAACACCCATCTCATCAATTTTATCCATAATCACCAGTATAGGGGGATCAATGGTGCTTTTGCCATTCCTATTCATGACTGCCATGCAATGCCCTTCATTTTAAGAATTTTGAACTATGTTTCTTGGTAAGGTACTTTCTTGGTATTGGTTCAATCGTGAAGAAACTTGCCCAAGTTGTTGTTCTATATACTTAATTGCCAAAGAGTGAGACTCCATTTTTGGTTAATACTTAAAATATCTACTTTCATTCCCATCAAGGTCTCATCTTGGTAATCGACTCTCGTTAACAATTTGTCAAACATCTCTTTGATCCTAGAGTTACTTGACTTGACATAATGATTGTGAAGTGGCACATAAGGACCATTCCTATAGCCATCTATCCTCCCTACTCGATAGCATACACTCTCTCCCTTTCATAGTATCCACCCTAGTTATGTGTAGTTGTACCATCACAATTATAGTTCCAACCTTGCCTCCAATAGTCTGAGTTGGACCCTTGGGAGTTGTTCCGGATACCCGCCAATTGGTTAGTCACGAAACAAGTATCTTCATCGAAGAGTAGATCCTCATATATAGGAGCCTTAGGAGTTTGGTGAGTCACCACTTAGACAGTTGCTTGGTTTTGCTTCAAGACCAAGTCTATACTTGTGCGAAGTTTAGCAAGTTGCTTTATGATCTCTTCATTGACTTTGTTTGCTCATTGTTGGTGTTGACCGCACAAGAATTTTTAATTTTGCATTGATCTCGTTCCTATGATCTATTGGTTTTAACAATGATCCATCTTTGCGGCTATCGATGCAAAAGGTTGGTCAAGAAACATGCCTCCCATAATTATGTCGGCATTAGCTTGACTATTCTTATAAAAAGCCCGATAGAAAATCTCAACCAACGCATCATAGACATTCTTGTGATCGGAGACCATCCTCAAGCATTTTGTAAATTGCTTCCATGTGGTACTAATAGAGTCTCTTGACAATTGCTCAAAGTTGTTTATTTGATCTTGGAAAATATATTTCTAGAAACACACTCTGAAGCTCTGCCCAACATGTTATTATACTCGGAGGAAACTCAGACACCTGCAAAGCTACATGCCCAGTTAGTGAGAATTAAAGCACCCTCAAACCAATGGCATAAGAGAAAGATTTTGTGTCCCTCTGACACTCTTGCAGATGAAGACGACATTATGGAGATGAAGGTGGGGATCCTCTGAAGGTAGCCCTGTGAACAATCCATGAGTTTTGTAGTAACTGAAGTAACCCACTCGACCCCAAGAACTTAAAGTCTGCCGATAATGAAGGCAACTCTATAGCGCCAGCAATATCCATGGTAATAGGTTTCAAACGATATTGGTTCCAACCATAAGTGTTCTAGTTGCAATCCCTAAGTTGTGGCCTATCATCCCTCGATGGTGGATTCTCCTCTCCTCCTGTATCATCATTCTAATTCATTTCTTCCTCAACCATGATATCGTCTTTCACTTGAGCCATTCTTTTCTAGAGTCGATAGATCTCCAAATTGATCGGAGCTAAGGAATTGTCATGGCTCCTTATGTTGGGCATACAACCTAGTACACCTTGCAGTAAAATCAAAAACAAAAACATAAACAAAAGTAAAATACAAGAGATTCTAAAAATTAACAATTGAACTAACTAATAGTGAAATCAAGTCAAAACCTAGCTGGGTTCCCCGCCAATGATGCCATAATTTTTGATGATATTCATGCTCCAATAGAAAGTGGTCATTGTCGGCAATTAACCTAAGTAAAGGTTAGAGTCAAATCCACAGGGTATATAGGGTTTGACTACAAGAATTCATTATCAATAATTTTGAGTATTTATAACTAAAATCTGTAAAGGGGGTTTCTGATTCAAGAGCAAAAATAAAAATAAATACTATACTATGATGCAAGAAAACACTCAATTTTAGTGACAATTTGGGAATTGTGTTCCCTATAGTTTATTGACTCGATTACCCTAAACAAGATAATGACAATTAGAAATTCACATATAGTACGGTAACTTAGGTTCTTGCAGCACTTTTATGAAGGTGAAGGTCGAATTCCACTATGGTGCTTGGTCAGCAACCATGGTGTGCCAACTAACCGTTACCTATTGTCCTAGTCAAACTTCCCTTGGTTAGGTTTGTTTGGTTAGATAAGAACACATCAATCGAATA
>JAOTQJ010125851.1:0-10388 GCA_025642045.1 Solanum sejunctum
TACTTTCCTATTTGGTTTGTTACTTTCACTCACATTTTGGACTTTCTGCTTTACATACTTGGTACATATTTTGTACTAACCCCCTCTTTTCGAGGGCTGCGTTTCATGCCCGCAAGTAAAACCGAGCAGGTGAGAGAGCCTCCCACCTAGGATACCTACCCACCATCATCGCGCTCCTTCGCTCTAGGAGTATTCCTTTGGTATATGTACTAGTATTTATGGTTTCTTTGTGTTGTAACCTCTTGATATATTCGAGGGCATGATGGGGTCCTATCCCGTCACTTGCTATAACCTTTATTTATAGAGGTCTGTGGATACTAGTGGGTAGTGGGTATGCGAGATATATTTGAGCGCATGGTCTAAAACATGTTTTGATACTTGATTAGGCGGCGAGACCGCATTACTCTATGTATGTCATTATTACTAGGTGGCAGGACCGCAACGGAGACTTTGTCGACCCGCTTTAGTTGTATTTTTATGTGTATGTGTGATGTACGTACTTTTTGGGAGCTGCTGCAGGTGAGGATAGGGCCTAAAAACAGAGGAAACTCTGCCGAATTTTCGGTAGACTTTTAAGACTTTAAGTTAAGGTTTTGTGATTTAATGCTGGTTTAAGTGCCTAACCGGCACAAGTCATGGCCCCGGGGTTGGGCTATGACTTAAGCTTTCAAAAATACCAAACTCAAATTTTTAACTTTTAAAAACTCAGAATTTAGTTCCAACAATACAGATAGTTCAAAATAAGCCCAAAGCAACTTATAAAAGGGTGAGATAGTAAACTTCACAGATAAACTATAAAATGACCAATCATATCATTACAAATTGATAAGGTCTCATGCAATTTCTATAAAAAGGATGAATTAGGCTTTTATGATACTCCTCAAAGAGGTATGAATAATTGTGAAGTTTTCTTATACAATTTTGGATTTGTAATGATAAAAGGACAATAGACACAGTTCATGTATCATTATGAAATGAGTTATTCTTTGATTAAGTCTTTATAAAATGGATTGATAACTAATTATTGCCTTTCCATATGTTAAATATATGATAAGTATTTTGTTAGAATTTTATTTAGCAGTGAGTGAACTTTGAGATGGAGGCTCAACCTAAGGGTTCTCTACTAGCAATCTCTAGTCCTATAACTACGCACCACCTAGAATGTTGTCTTAAATAACTTGCTAGTGGTTCACATATATCCTATATTATGATCCATTTGCAGGGTAGAAGTAGTCTCCCCTTTCTTCAATGTAGGGGCAACATTGAGATTTCATTTTATAGCTTGCATGATCTTATTATTGGTTATGATTGATATACTACATATGATTATGATTTCATTTAATTTGCATTTTCTAAAGGTTTAAATCAAGATTCTTACAATGCATTGGTCATGCACAAGTTTGAATCATGTTTTTCTTTAAATGCTTATCATGCACTTTATTTGGTCAATTGCATATCATGACTAATAGCATGTTGCATTCTCATATCCTTAATATTTCCAAATATACTAATTACATACTTCTTTGTCCATATTATTTTATAATATAAGCGCATGTGCTCCTTCTCAATCACACTATTAGCTTGGAAACTAATCATCTTGGAGTGGTAAGCCTTTATGTTTTGAGGAAGAGTTATTTTTTGTTGTCTTTCAGCTTCTAATTTTTTATTTTTACTTTTTGATATTGAGTTACCTAGGGTATGTCCTAGTAACTCATTTATGCTTAGATTCTTTCAGAAAAATTATGAAATTAGAGTCTATGTCATCTTTATACTATTTCTTTCCATGCTTATCATTGTTAGACTTAACTAGCTTTTATTTCAACATCCTCTTATATTTCTATATTTCTTCTTACCTTATATATGCCTTACATGCTTTACAAGTTTGAGGTTTTTCCTAGGGTGTCTGAAAGCAACATCGAGCACAGTCTTGTTCATGGGTATAAATCATGCCACATCTGAGACTGACAGGGTACTAGGAATTTAGGAAATATCTTACTTATTTTATAATTTTATCATGCAATAAAGTTGTACTCTAAGGTTTTCCCTTTAACGACTGTTATTTATGATTTCAAAAAGCTGCCTTCAAGAAGATCTATGGTCCAAATAGGGGTGAATGCTAATTATGGACAAGCTCCTATGGATCCTTTAGCAAAACAAGTGACTAATACGGAATTCTGAGCAGCATTTCAAATGCTTGCTCAATCTATGACCGCATAAGCCAATTGAAAGAAAACACAACTACTACAAGGATTTGACATTTTACTATGATGAACCTATCAGAATTTCTTGGCTCATGGGTAGATGAGGATCTATAAGAATTCATTGATTAGGTATATATAGGATTGTGTCCATCATAGGTATGCCGTCAGAGGAAGAGGTGGATTAAGCAACTTATCAACTATAAGGTGTGTAATATCCCTTAGATCTTTTATCTAATTGGGAGTGAATGTATAGATGATGTCGAGGTGATTATGAGAAATCTGAAAAAAAGCTGCAGCAGAGGCTCTACAAGAGCCTCTATGACTCGTACTAGGCTTTATAACTTATAGAGGAGCTTTCATATAGAATTACAGAGTTTCCCATCTTACCTAGGAGAAGCAGTTATGATCCATATGGAAGCCTACGACTCATAGTGGATGGTTTTATGGCTAGTTCCAGTGTTTTATGTTTTAGGGCCTTTTCAACTATGAGGGGTCAATAACGACTCGTAATATGGACTACGACTCATAACATGTGGTTTTACAAAGGCTTTCAATGATTCAAGATTTTGAGACTTTCTTTCTACGAGGAGCAGTTATGACTTTTAGTGAGGACTACAAGTTGTAGTCGGGATTTTATAGACCCTTTAGGCGAGTTAACGAGGGGTATTTTTATCCATTTCGATCCCTTTTCCATGAAATCCTACATGGTTTTTGGCTTGTATAAAGCCTTAAAAGTGAACCCTAGGCTATTCATATTCATTTCACTCATCAGGTTTTTTATAAGAGCAAAGTGGAGAAGAGGAGAAAGCTAGGATTTTGCAATCCAATAGCAAGAGTTGATTGTGGATCGATTATTCTTCAATTTTTAGGTATTTAAGGCTTACTAAAGTGTGAAATATTTCCTTCACATTCTCCTTCCTCATCTTAAGTCAAGATTTTCTGAAAAGAGTTGAGGTTTGAGAAATCTTATTATCTTAATATTGAAATTATTGCACCTATCATGAGATCTTATTATATTATATGAGAAACTTTCTATATTGCATTAGTATTGATATGAGATGTATACATGTATTTCCCCTATTGATACCATGAACCTTAGTTTACATGATTTTATGGAATTTTGCACATTAATTAAGCATCGTAAGTTAAGTAAATTGAGCATATGGAGTTGACCAACTTGAGTATATTGAGTTGAGTAGATTGAGCATTGTGAGTCAAATGAGTAGAGTATAATTGAGCATGAAGGACTTTTGTATTAAGTTGCATACATTTATATACATGAGATCTTGCTTGCATCATATGATTGGTTGATTAAATAAGTCTAAATAACCATTTGAGTCTGGTCGGGTCAATTGATTGCATTGATTGATTGAGGTGTTGAGCATTGAGATGAGACACCCCAAAGGGGTTGAGTTTGAGTTCTTGATTGAGCATTGAGTTATGAGTTATTGATGAGTCCATTGATGAGGTGAGCATATTTTAGTCTTGGGAGGAGTATTAAGCATCGAGTTAAGTGATTGAGAAGCACCCTAGAACTACGTTTTCTAGTGTAGGATAGTCATTTCAGCATAATACTGGCGACTCTTATCCCACAAGTGCCACTCTCTCAAGATCTAAGGGAGCGATGTTGAGTTTGATTGCCCTTTTCCATGGAAAGTTAAGGGCGGGTGTGGCAATGAGGTAGATTTATTGTGCAATATTATATTGATCACGATATTTCAAACTGAGCCTATTTTAAAAAGCATGATTTTACCATAAAACTTGCATAAACTGTTTTGAGTGTGTGTTGTTGTGTTGAGGTAAGTGAGTCGAGCTTTACTTCTCTTGAACTATTTTACATACCAGTATATTCCATATACTGACAATCATTTTTGGCCTATATCATTTTATGATACAGATACAACAAATAGAGGATCTCATCATGCACACCATTGAGGATCGAATTTGGTACATTCTCAGAGTTGGTGAGCCCTCCTTGTTCTCTGGAGAAGCCTTTGTTTATAAGCTTGGTCTATATTTTCCTTCTTTCGAGTAGGGGTACTCATGGGCTATCATGGCACTATCTAGACTGCCGAGTAGAGGCTCCGTAGACTATGAATATAGAGTATAGAGTTGATGTATGTAAATTTATTTCTATTTTTAAAAGTATGATGCATTAGAGATATGCTTTTTATGTTCATATGAAGTCCCTATTCATTGAGCTATTCTTCTGCTATTGAGTATGATATGATGATGAGGCCAAGTCATTCATCGAGGGCTAGTAATAGTCTTTAAATACTGGCTATGCAAAGGGTACCCTTTCGGGGCATGACAAAATTGGTATCAAAGCACAAAGTTGAAGAGTCATAGGGAGTCTATAAAGCTATGTCTAGTAGAGTCTTACTTAAGAGTATGTTGTGTATCATACTTCATATGCAGGAGGCTACAAGACATTAGGAATTATTACCCTTGTGATCTGAGTTTGTGTGATAGAGTGAAAACTCTACAAAATTCCCTTCTAATTCATGCGTTACGCGATTACAGATCATGCCTACAAGATGCGTCATAACCCAGAGAAATGCTTCATCTAGTACAACTGAGAACCCTACTTCAGAATTGCTTCCTCAAGTAGAGATGAGGGGCCAAGGTCGACCGCCCGGGACCATTAGTGTTCTTATGACACATACTGCTCCACTTGTTCCTACTTTAGAGGAGCCAAGCCTATGTTCACCTAGTTGGTAGCTACCTGGAGTGGGAATCACGGTTAATAAACCCCTAGTTATAGCTCTCATGAGCCGAAAACTGCCTCTATACTGAGGAACTTTCTGAGGATGAATGACCTGTCTTCACGGGGCCTAAGGTTCAAGTGGACCCTCAGAACTTTATTGATGAGATATGGAAAATGCTGAAAACCATGCATGTGACTGAGATTGAGGGAGTTGAACTGGCTGCCTACCAACTCAAAGATGTGGCCAATGTTTGGTACAATCAGAGGGAAGAGGGTCAAGGTGATGATGTTGAGCCCGCTATTTGGGATGAGTTTGAGAGTGCCTTTCTTGATTACTTCTTTCTACAGGAGTTGAGAGAGGCGAAGGCTGAAGAGTTTGTGAATCTAAGAAAAAGGGGAGGAGTGTTAAAGAGTATAGACTAAAATTCATCTAGCTATCTAGGTATGAACCGGAGATGGTTCCGTATATGAGGGCAAAGATGAGGAAATTTGTGTTTGGATTACGTAAGCATGTGAAGAGGGAGTGCAAGGTGGCACTATTGATTCTAGACATAGATATCTCCTGAATGATGGTCTATGCTTAACAGAGGGAGGAGGATAAGAAGAAGGACAAAGAGGAGCATTTGAGTAAGAAGGCCAGGTCAACAGGGCATGAGTTCAATTAGAGCGAGTAGAGTAAGAAAGATAAGTCCTATTTTTAGAAGAAGTTTTCTAATAATGCACCATCTTTAGCCATTGCACCAGCCCTGAGTCAGAGGTATGATCAGAGGTCCCAAGGTCAGTCAAACTTTAAGCTATAGGGTGCACAGTCTCAAAAATGTGTAACTCTTGGTTCTAAAGAGGAAGCCATCTTGTGGGAAGTATGGTAGGATACATCTGGGAGAGTGTAAAGATTAAGGAAATGCTTGCTACAAGTATGGTCAATCGAGTCACTTTCAGATTGAATGTCTGGTATGGGCCAATAAGGCTCAGACTTCTACCACAACACCACCAGCAAGGGGTAATCAGAGAGGTATTGCACCAGGAGCAGACGGTGGTACAAACCATTTGTATATAATGGGGAATAGATAGGACTAGGTGATTACACCAGATGTTGTGACTGGTATGCTTCGAGTCTTTACTTTTCCTTGCTATTGTTTACTTGATCCGGGTGTAACTTGCTCTTTTGTTGTGGTATATATGGCAAGTAGATTTGAGATTCTTCCTGAGTGCTTGCTTGTGGCATTTTCTATCTCTAATCCTATTGGTGAGTCTATTCAAGCTAAGAGAATCTATATAGATTGCATGATATCCATCAATCATTAGGATACTCTTGTTGATTTGATTGAGTTGGAGATGGTTGATTTTAATATGATCCTTAGTATGGATTGGCTTCCTGCTTGCTATGCCTCTTTTGATTGCCAAACTCAGACTGTCAAATTCCAATTTTTGAATGAGCCTGTCATTGCAAGGAAAAGAGATTTTATTATGCTGCAGGGTAAGTTTATTTCTTACCTCAAGGCTCGAAAGGTAATCTCTAAAGGATGTATATTCCACCTTGTACAAGTTAATGATGCTAAGCCCCTTCTCTTATGTCAATTCCGATTGTGAGTTAGTTTCCTGATGTATTCTTGAGGATCTGCCTGGAGTCCCTACTGATAGAGAGATCGACTTTAGAATTGATGTTCTTCCTAACACCCAGCCTATCTTGATTCCGCCATATAGGATAACCACTATTGAGTTGGAAGAGTTGAAAGAGCAGTTGAGGGATTTGTTAAAGAAGGGATTTATAAGGCTGAATGTATCTCCATAGGGTGCTCCAGTCTTGTTTGTGCTAAAGAAGGATGGTTCCTTTAGGATGTGTATTGATTACCATCAATCGAATAAGGTAACTATCAAGAATAAGTATCCCCTTCCGAGGATTGATGATTTGTTTGACCAACTTTAAAATGCCACTATGTTCTCTAAGATAGACCTCAGATTAGGTTATCACTAATTGAAAGTGAGAGAATGTTACATCCCAAAGATTTCTTTTCAAACTCAGTATGGTCATTTTGAATTCTTGGTGATGTCGTTTAGGTTGATAAATGCATTCACAACCTTTATAGACCTATTGAATAGAGTATTCAGGCAATATCTCTACATGTTCGTGATTGTGTTTATTGATGATATTTTGGTACATTCTAGAGATGAGCAGGAACATACAATCACCTTAGGATTGCCTTGTAGATTCTTTGAGATAATGAGCTATATGCAAAGTTTTCTAAGTGTGAGTCTTGGCTCAAATTCGTGGCTTTCTTAGGTCTTATGATTTCTGGAGATGGAATTTGAGTGGATACTCAAAAGATTGAGGTGGTTAAGAATTGGCCAAGACCCACCTTACTAATTGATATAAGAAGTTTTCTAGGATTAGACGGCTACTACTGGATGTTTGTGGAGGGATTTTCTTCCATATCTGCAACATTGATTTACTGATGTATAAGAAGGTCAAGTTTTAATAGTTTGACGAGTGTGAGAGGAGTTTCCAAGAGCTAAAGATGAGGTTAATCACTGCACCCTATATTGACCTTTCTCGATAAAATAGATGGATTTGTTATCAACTGTGATGCTTCGAGGGTAGGATTGGGATGTATGTTGATGCAGAAGGGAAAGGTTGTCACCTATGCTTCTAGACAACTTAAGGCGCATGAGAAGAACTATCCCACCCATGACTTGGAGTTGGCAACGGTGGTGTTTACTCTCAAGCTATGGTGCCACTATTTATATGGAACATATGTTGATGTATTCACCAACCACAAGAGGTTGAAGTATGTCTTCACCCAGAAAGAGCTTAAGTTGAGGTAGAGGAGATGGCTTGAACTGCTCAAAGACTATGATATCAGCATTCTCTACTATCCAAGTAAAGCTAACGTGGTTGCTGATGCTCTTAACAGTTTGTCCATAGGAAGCACCACCCATGTGGAAGAAGAGAAGAGAGAGTTAGCCAGAGAGGCTTATAGACTATCCCGACTGGGAGTTTAACTAGATGAGTTAAGCGAATGTCACGCCCCAAGTTGCCGTTAGGGCGGACTGGCACCCTTGCCGATAAGGCTAGGAAGAACCAACCTATATCTATTTAGTTGTATACATATGATAATTAACTTTATCTATTTGGCATGCTTATAGGGAGATAAATGGTAATAATGAGCTAAAAGGTGATTTGTATAGCTAGGCCATCGGGGCTATGGTGCCTAATGTATGAGACATGACCACACTTTAGTTTACATAGTCTACAAAGCCTCTAGTTGAGAGAAAGTATCCATAAATATTTCAGACAGGCCCCATCTGAATTAACTGCATAATATAAACATATAAACTCGAAATACGCACAAAGCACCAGAATAACCTGTAGCCTTGTAACAACAGCTGAATGTACTGAACTTTACTGGGAAGATCTATTAGCACTTGTACCTGCAATATGAAATGCAGGTCCCCCGGAAGGGACTCAGTATGAGATAATGTACTGAATATGTAAGGCAACAAATACTATACATGAAATATAACTCAAATGAAATTATGCACTGATTGCGGATAAGAGACCACCTTTAATTATACTTTGGAATCAAGTACTTTGTGTTCTTTATATTACTTTACCTTAATAATCTGTGCACATCATGTACTGTAAATGACCAACTGATCAGTGGTGAATTGTATTGGGTTTGTCCCTTGCTAGGTTCTTCCTTAACCCCTAGGGCTACCCCCCATAATAAGATGTTTCCCTGGCTAGGTGATTCTTCCACCCCTCGGGATATCGGGATCGTCCCTTTGTTGGGTACTTCTTTAACCCCCTCGGGCTACCACCCATGATAGGATCGTCCCTAGCTAGGTGTTACTTCCACCCCCTCGGGCTACCACCTATCAAAACTGTACTTTATCTTTTTATTACCATTGAGATTATTCTTTTGGTGGTCATAATATTGGAGAAATAAGGCTATATATGCAGTATGTGCCATATAAGTAATCATACAATACAATATGGAAATGAAAAGAGTATATTACATAGACAATGAAATCAGTACGAACTGAAGCAACTCATGAACTTTGTTTAGCAACAAGAACTCATGTACTTATTATCATATATGTATGTAGATTCAAAGACAACTATATATAAGAGCATATGAATATGTGAAATATTGGAGGTATGGCTGATTTGTCATGCTAGAGTAGATAAATTCCTTTGCTTATCAAAGGATCTATATTTCATGCCAAGTGATACGAAATCAAGTAGCCTTATATACCTCGTTGTATGACCTCGTTACTACCTTGGAGTGGTTGTGGTTTTCCTCAAATATTTAGCTAAAATATATTAATTAATAAGACTAGTATTAGTATCAACACAACACTTCTAGGCAGTCCAATATCACAAAAATGACCATCCGGACAGCAAGCTTCCAACTAACAAAACAAAGACGATTCTTCAATCTTTTCGCTTATAAATATATTTTCTAACAACCATTCTTGTGTACATGTTATGTATATCTTATTTTCAAACTCTTACCAGTCCTAAAACAGTACTCAAGGTACAACACATAACAATTGTTCACAACATTACAAACAAGCGGCATAACGTTACATCCTTTCACCACACTTCAACGCCAACAACTCCAAACTTGTTTTAACTTTTCCTAAATTATTTCCAACACTTTTACTACATAAAATTAGTCTTAATATAATCCAAAAACAGTTCCAAAATAGGTTATGGTCGTGGATCAACATATTATAATTTTCATCTCCCAAGTTTCTTTTAAAAGTGAAATTATGATGTTGTACAATAACTCATCTTTGTGGACTGTAAAAGTAGTGCAGCAACTTAATTACATGACCAACAACCTATATATTGTTAGAACATAAATCTTATTTCATATCTTATCTAACCAATTAAGATAGAATTCTCTTGAACAACAAGAAACGTTCACAATAATAATTAGAACATAAGCTGTCCAGAATTTTCAGCATAATATAATTACATGTACTTCTTGTTTTACATAATGAACCCATACTATCAATAACTATAACTTAAACCATGTTAATAACATCAAAGTCTCTTCATGATAAAGCCTAAAAACCATATAGAAGTCGGAAAAATAAAAGGCAAGTATGCAGTAACTTTCTGGACACAAGTTGTCCAGAATTTCCAGCAAATTTTCAGTAAAGATACTATCATATACTTCTTATTTTTTATGAATAAATCATAATAAATACAACTATAATTGCTTAACTTTGCCTTATATGTTCTGGATATCCTTCAAAATCCTTAGAAAATTGAGTTTGTAGCTTGGTGAAGTGGATTAGAGAGAAGACAAATGACTTTAAAAAAAGTTGAAACATTATTTTCTAGTGCAATGCCTTTGTGCTGCACTTAACCCTTTTTTAAAGATTATTTTTGGCCAACTTTCTCTTCCACTCTTGACCTGATAATGACACTCATTAATGGTATATTATTGCAGCATCTTATCCTCCAA
>JAOTQJ010125862.1:0-10387 GCA_025642045.1 Solanum sejunctum
AGGTGCGGTTAGTCAATAAAACAGAGGAAACTCTGCCGAAATTTCTGTAGAATTTCGGGCTAGGTTATAAAGGAATTGGGCTTGGTAAGTGTTTGCGTGCCCCTATCGGGCACTGGTCATGACCCCCGGGGTGGGGTGTGACAAAGAAAACTAGTAACACTATAACACTGGTAACGCCCTAGCCGCGTCGCACTAGGGGCGTGGATCCTCTCTGTTTTCGTAAATTTTGAAAAATAAAATTTCTCCACGATTTCTGTATAATCGGAGTTATACTAATTTCTCACTCAATTTTGCCCCCTGATCACGAATATGAAGTCGAACTTTTGATATCATGCACAAATTCTGAGATATATGAAAATTACGATTATGGGTATTTCTGAGGCATCATTTTGGGCATTTTTGGGTTGTTTCATAGAGCAATATTATATTAATAAAAGTTCTTAGTATAAATTTATAATGCCAAATTTAATTGGAAGAACTCAGTAATTTTAGAGTATTTTATTACTTTTAATATTAACATGTATAAACCCAATTAGATTACTTATGACCACGTGAAACGCGGGTTAATTACCTAGTGATCAATAAATCAAGAAAAGAGATCATTTTCACACAATCAATGATTGGATCGATCTAGGGTTACGATCTAACTTATTATCATGTTAGTACCAATCTCATCAACTTATTTGATTGTCTAGTTATTATTTCACGAGATTAAAAATATGATCTGATCTTTTGACATCTAAGCATTTACCACAATTGAAAATCTAACACATCATTGAGCGGGGATAATTTTGACAAATTATTGAGCATTACGCTATCTTCCCGTATTTGAACCAAACAATTTCTAGTTATATCTCTATCCTACACCCAAATCAATTCTAGATTTTTTATCCAAGAAAAAAAAAACACTCCTCATATTTCACATTCTATTCCTCTATTCCTCTCCCGAGGTTCAAGAACGGACAATATATTTATTCTAATAACAATCAAGTATTAAAATAGTAAGCACGAGAATATTAGAACAACTAATGTGATAAACAAATTGTATGTCAAATCAATAAAAACTAAACTATCATCAAATTAGTTATCATAATCCTAGAACGAAAAGTTTAACTCCATATAGACATAAAGAAATAATAAAAGGAGAAGAAAAGATAAAATCAAAACTATCTGATCTTCACGATGGTTCCTATCTCTTTATAGGTCAAAATTTATGTAAAATGTAATTTTATAAAATATTTATGTAGAAAAAAATCTCAAATAAAATTATTTAGTTCAAATCAAATTTCACATTCTATTCCTCTGTTCCTCTCTCGAGGTTCAAGAATGGACAATATATTTATTCTAATGACAATCAAGTATTAAAATAGTAAGCACGAGAATATTAGAACAACTAATATGATAAACAAATTATATGTCAAATCAGGAATAACTAAACATCATCATCTCATACTTATATTTTTGCTTGTCCTCTAGCAACCATTAAAACTCATCCCAAAAAATTTAAATAGGACCACAGTTTTGATTGATACAAATAATTTAGGCCATCTAAAACATTCAAAACATCAAGTAAACTTTTCAATCATTATGCAAGACATACAAATAAACAACAAACCTCTAACATCCTAAAATCATGAAAGGATCACCTACCCTCTCAAAAAGAAATTTAATAAAATCACATATTATCACTAAACAAGTGCTCTAACAAGAAAATAATAGTCCACACGCTCAATTCAAAAGATTGAATATAAATTACAAACTTAGCGTTAAAGAACAACTCTCATAATATTGACAAAAGAATTCACATGTATGCACAAAGAACCATATGTTTTCCCTTTATGTACATATCCACTAATTAAGCATGCTTGGTTAGAATCAATCGGACTTTTAATGGGTTATAAAGTAGGCTAGGGGATGCTTAGAAAAAAATTATATAAAGTGACTTACACTTCCCTAAGAATTTTGTACTTTTAAACTTCATCCCTCATTATTTTCTTCTCTTTATTTTCTTGTAACCTTCTCTTCAATAGTTATTTCACTAGCAATTTCATCTTATCAAGAATGTTTCTCTTTTTATTTTTGTCACACCTCGAGAGGGTATCCTTGTCATGGTTGGTACTTGAAGAACCATTGTTGATTCTCCAAGAGTATCACTTAGCTTCATCATCATGACACAGTTAACAGTGGAAGAATACTCATGAAAGACTATCAAATAAATAAATAACTAAGTTTGTGTTAAAAAAACGGAAACACGGACAAGAGTTGGAAGTAATTAAAAAACCATCACTACTCAATATATATGGAAACTCTATCAAGTCTAGAAGGTGCCAAGACAAACCCCGGGCTACCTCAAAACAAAGTAATCAACTAATGAAGAAAATAAAACATCTACTCCAAAAACAAGGAGGGCTCACCACAATCTAGAAATAAGGAATAGAACTTCGACAGCATGCTTGTTGGAGACCTCTATCAACTAAATTTGGATTATTAAATGATGCAGACCTAAATGGATGTTAGTACATTGAATACTGATATGTAAAATGACTAAGGAAAGAAAAGGACATAATCAAACGTACTTAACCCAACAATCAACTCAACTCAGTAAACATGCAAGTTTCAGAATAATATCGTGCTTTGAAAATAGATACATTAATATGCACCTAGTTTAAAAAAAAAATTCACCCATCATCATGCACTTCTTAGGATTTTATCTTAACTAACAATAATTCCACCTCCTTTAGTTGGTGATGAAATAGAGGATGATCAACAAATTATGGATCCATAATTAGTGTCCAGCCTTTTGGGATACAAGTGCCATGACCCCTATGTTACGCTAGCAACATAGTTTAGTAGATGGAGTTATTACTTATTCTTGCTCATATCGATGCTCAATAACCCTCCCAAGACTAAAATATACTCATATTAAATAACTTAACTAACGTTTCATATCAATTCCAATCAAACTCCACTCAATCACTCAATAAATTGCCCAATCAGGACTATACATCATGCACGCTATAAAAACTCATCAAATCATTCAAGATTCTAATTTAAACAATCATTTTCACTTCAATCATTCATGTTCATCACAAAAAATATGTAAGATGTTCATTATATAAGGACAGGTAATATACTCATAACATGCTCCAGTCATACTCAACTTATTCAATTCGGACATTTATAATCACAATCTCAATTCAGGCAATGTAACAAGCATAGGATGATGCAATTTAGAGTTCATAATGTCAAACATAAATTAATGCTTCAATATCATGTAACCAACATTTAAATTATCAATTAGTTAATGAATATACATGAAGAGTCAAAATAACTACAAGCAACCCAAAGATTAGGATTATGGGATTTCACTACTCAATTTGTATTCACCAATTCGACTCTTGAACAATCTTCAATCATGTACTCAGAACCCTAGCTTTTCTCCCTTGGTGCTCTCAAGAACTCTAAGTATAAAATGACATAGGGTACCATTAATAGGTCCAAATTAACCTCAAACCATCGAGGGTTTTAATTAAGAGAGAAGGAAAAGGCGAAAATATCCCTCCTCAAAACTACTAAAGGGAACTACGAAGCCCCATTTACAGTCTGTGATCCCATTTATGGACTGTATTTGGACTCTCATAAAGTGAGAGTGCTCAAAATTTGGGTCATTGGAAATTGGACCTAGGGTTCTACGAATCCCTTTTTACGAGTCATAAAATGAAGTACATGCCATCTTATCAATCATAATTTGAGATTTAAAAATTATGGTTTTAACATCAAACTATGAAGCACATTCTACGGGCTATAGAATGAAGTACTGCCCATAAAAGGACTTGTACATAAGACTCAGACTTAGAAAAATTTTCTAAGTCACAGGGGTAAGCACAAGCCCCACCTGTGGACCATAAATTAATATACGGGCCATAGATGACCCTCGTTGTCACTTCCAGTGATGATTTTCAAGTCTTTTTCCCCAACTATTCTAGGGCAATTAACTTAGACTAGATGAAATGAATTAGGGGGTGTCACAATTTTTTCCTTTAAACATTTTTTTCATGGCATATTTATCGAAAGAAGGCTTCTTCATCACTTTATAGCTGCCATTGATCAATTTTTACTCTTAACCATTCATTTTTTTAGATTTAAAAATGAAAATAAGTCTAGGTGCAAAAATTAGGGATTCAACAACAGGATCAAAACAAAAATATGACTACCAAGAAAACTCTACAAGTTAAAAATAGGCTAACTAGTAAGCAAGTTGTGATTTTAAAAAAGGATAAAAAGATTAAAGAATTGGGAAACTGCCTTGGTTTTACTTTTTTTTTTAGTATAGTACATCTTTCCTCATTAAGTAACTTAGTTTCTAAAGCCTAAGGAACCTTATAAATTGTTTCATAACCATTTATCTCACAGAAATCATGTCACGCCTCGGGAGGTACCCTTGGTGTGACTGACACTCAAAGACTATTGCTATCCTCCAAGAGAACTGTTTGGCCTCATCATCACATCAACTCAACATCGGAATGAGGAACTCATAAAAGGGCATCATATGCAGGAAAGTAGAATAAATTAGACAACTCCACAACATCATAATCTCAAATAAATGTATTTTAGATATATCAATACTCAATACTCTTCCACTCAAGGTCTATGAAGTCTCTACTCAACAAAACTAGATAGTGTAATGACAGGCTATGAACACCCCAAATGAAATTAAAGAAAATAACTAAATCAATAAAAGATAAAAGGCTCCCCCAGAGAATACAGAGGGTTCACCAACTCTGGACGTGTATTAAACTCGGGCCTTAATGATGCACGTGCTGAGCTCCTCTATCACCTGTATCTGCATCATAAATGATGTAGATCCAAATGGATGTCCATACATGGAATATACTAGTATGTAAAATAGCTCAAGAAATTAGGCTCAACTCACTCGTCTCGACTCAATAGCTCATTCTTGTCTCATCACATGCAAGTTTTAGTGAAAGACATGCTTTTGAAAGTCTACTCAGTAGAAATAGACTCATTTTTAAAATATTATGCTCAAACAATGTTGTTTGACTCATAACCGATATCCAATCCTACCACCTTTAGTTTTATGATTTATAATGAAGGTGATGTTATTGCCATTCCCGCCTTAAGTTTCAACAAGAAAGGGTGATAAAATCTCTCTTGGATCCATAATAATTGTCCACTTGCAAGATAAGAATCATCCGAATGAGCGGTAACAACTATCCTATGCTGGCAATGTAGTTTTGTGGGTTAATGTAGATATTTACTTGCTCCCTGCTTGGTGCTCGATATTCCCCCCAAGACTATAATATGCTCAACTCATAAATTAACTCAACAATTGACTCAGTCCTTAATGCTCAATCAATCAACTCAAAACTCAACCCCTTTGGGGTATCTCATCTCAATTACTCAACAATTCAATCAATCAATGCAACCAATCAACTCAACTCAGAATCAAACGGTCATTTGGAGTCACTCAAATTGACTCATCATGTAGTGCAAGTAATATATCATGTATAGTAATATATGTGACTCAATGCAATATGCTTCTCATGCTCGATCATATTCAAATTACTCAACTCATGTACTTAACCTCAACCTCAACCTCAACCTCAACCTTAACCTCAACCTCAACCTCAACCTCAACTCATGAACATGCATAAAATTTCATAAAATCATGAGAGTTGGGCTTCATGCTCTCAAGTGTAAAGACCTAACTCAATATCATATAGAAATCACGTAGTGGGACAAGTCGTCATAAGTTATCAAAAGAATTTGTAATAAATGAAGAATTTCAACATTTACATGGTAGAATTCTTCAAATATCAACTATTCTTTCCAAATCTTTACTCAAGGAGATGAAGAGGTGTGTGGAAGAAGGTAGTACGTACTTTGGTAAGTTTTACATACCTAGAAGTAGAAAGGACAATCAATCTTCAATCAATCCTTGCACTTGAATTGAAAACGCTAGCTCCTCTTTTCTTCTCCAATGCTCTCAAGAACTCTCAAGTATGATAAATAATTATATTGTCTTAGGGTTTGGTATTAAGGTTTTATTCAAGCATAAGATGACCTAGGGTTAATGGAATAGGAATTGGAATAGATAGAAATACCCCTTATTAAACTATCGCTGGGCCTACAAAACCCTATTTAAGGGTCGTAGAGCACTCTACGAGTTGTAGACAGCCTATTGTAAACTAGAAGTCCAAAAATCTGAGGTACTGGAAATTGGCATGAGACTTCTACTATGAGTTGTAAACTATTCTACGGGTAGTAGACAATATTTCGTGAATAAGGGAATCCAAAATTGGACTAGTCTAAAAATTTTCACAAAACCTTCTATTACAAGTCGTAAAAGCTTCTACGAGTGATAAATTCTTCTTGTAAACAGAAGGGTCATGAAACTTAAGTCATTGGAATTTAGTAAAAGCCCCTTTCTATGAGTTGTAAACCCCTCTATGAGTAATAATAACTCTCGTAAACCTGCTTTTACAACTTTTCTTAGTCATTTCCTTAGCCACTTTTGTATAGCCACTCTATAACAGGTAGAAGAAAATTCGGGGGAGGTATTACATTATCTTCCCCTTAGGATCATTTGTCCTCAAATGATAAGAAATCAAGGGATTTAGATCAAGGCACGAATCTCCCTATGGACTCTAACAATTAGCCAGCTCTCAACTTACACATGCAATCAATAAATTAGGAATTTCAGCAAGTAAAATAGTCAAATAGTCAACAAATCACATCATTCCTCACTCAAACTCTAGAACTCTATCGTCTATCGTAAAGAAAAATAAAAGGGAAGCTCAAGGAATGAAAATTAAATGATTTAGTGGAAATTCATTACCACCAACTATTTCATCATTAGCAGGCTAGAATAAATGGGGGTATTTGGCTTCATGTCCACCTCTTCCTCCCAAGTAGCTTTCTCCACAATTGATTCCTCATAGTACTTTGACAGATGCAACCTCTTTAGTTCTCAACTTTTGAACCTGATGATCAAGGATTTGGATAGGAATCCCCTTATAACTCAGATTATCTTTCACTCCAATACTCTTAACAAGCATAACCAATTTTGGATCTCCCAAACACTTCTTGAGCATAGAAATGTGGAAAACTAGGTGGATGGCCTCTAACTCTGATGGTAGCTCTAACTGAAAAACCACATTGCCTAGTCTCTTTATGATTTGGTAATGGCCAATGTACCTCAAAATCAACTTTCCTTTCTTTTTGAATCTCATCACACCTTTGATGGGTGACACATTTAAGTACACCCAATCATTGACCTCAAACTCTAAGTCTCTTCTTCTAACATTTGTGTAAGATTTCTACAGACTTTGCATAGTCCTCAATCTTTCTCAAATGATTTTCACCTTCTCCATATCATTATGAACTAAGTACATTCCAATCAACTCTACTTCACCTACCTCAAAATATCCAATCGGCATCCTACACCTCCTCCCATAGAGTGCCTCACGTGGAGCCATCTGGATGCTCGAATAGAAACTATTATTGTAAGCAAACTCAATCAAAGACAAGTGATCATCCTAATTTTCCTTAAAATCAATGGTATAGGCCCTCAACATATCCTCCAATGTCTGAATAGTATACTCTGCTTGGCCTTTTGTGTGCGGGTGAAAAACAGTACTAAGGTGTACTCTTGTACCCAAGCCTTGCTAAAGTAATCTCCAAAACTAAGTAGCAAACTAAACTTCTCTATCTAAGATGATGTAGAAAGGGACCCCATTTATTCTAACAACCTCCCTTATATAGAGTCGGGCATAGTCCTCCACAGTGTTAGTCTTGGAACCAAGAAGTGTGCAGACTTAGTCATCCTGTTAATTGTCACACAAATTGAATTGTACAGCCTACGTTACCTTAGTAAACTAGTAATGAAGTCCATGTTGATCATCTCCCATTTCTACTCTAGAATATCAAAGTTTTGAGCTACTCGACATAGACATTATTGTTTAACTTTAACTTGTTGGCAATTCGGGCACTTGGAAACAAATTCAGCAATGTCTCTTTTCATTCTACTCCACTAGTAGACTTCTCTCAAGTCATGATACATCTTGGTAGAACCTGGATGGATAGAATATCTAGAACTGAGGTCCTCTTCCATGATCTTTTCTCGAACACCATCAACATCGGGAACACATAATCTGCATTGATACCTCAATACTTTATCCTCATTTGGCAAAAGGCATCACCTTCTGCTTGTGCACATCCTCTTTTAACCTTAATAAGATAGGATATTGATCTTGTTTCTCCTTCACCTCTGCTACTAGTGATGATGCCGCCCAATTTTGCACAAGAACTCTGTCTTTGCCTGATTCGTCTAATTGGACTCCCAATCATGTAGTCTATGAACTTCTTTGGCTAACTCTCTCTTCTTCTCCTCCATATGGGTGGCGCTTCCCATGGACAACCTGCTAAGAGTATCAAGAAGCAGATTAGATTTACTTAGGTGGTAGAAAATGCTCATGTCATAGTCTTTGAGTAATTCAAACCATCTTCTCTGCTTCAAGTTAAGCTCCTTCTAGGTGAAGATGTATTGTAGACTCTTGTGGTCTGTGAATACATCAACATATGCTCCATATAAATAGTGGTGCCATAGTTTGTGAGCAAACACCATTGCTATCAACTCCAAGTCATGAGTGGGATATTTCTTATCAAACACCTTAAGCTGTCTAGAAGCATAGACAATAACCTTTCCCTTCTACATCAACACACATCCCACTCCTACCCTTGAAGCATCTCAGTAGATAATGAATCCATTCATTCCATTAGGAAAGGTCAATACCGATGCAATAGTTAACCTTCTTCTCACATTCGTTAGACCATTGAAACTTGACCTTCTTCTGAGTTAGTTTGGTCAACGGTATCATAGGGAAGAAAATCCTTCAAGAAACCTTTGATAGTAGCTTGCTAATCTTTAAAACCTCCTTCTCTCGTATTGTACTCTCATAGTCTTCATCTGCATCACTATGTCCAACACTGAAAATCAATACAAAACCTCATGATATGACTCGTAGAAAGATCTATGTTTCGTAAAAGGGTTTCGTATGGCTGACTTTAGTTTTTTGTCAATACTAAAGATCTCCACGAGACTACTTCTACGACACGTAGACTAGGATACAACTTGTATAGGGTCTTATATACCTTCAAAACCCAGCAAAACCTGCAACTTTTCTCAAAATTGTGCCAACCTGCTTTTCCTGTAAAAAAATAAAAACACATAAAAACTATAAAAGTTGCATCGAGAACACACAAAATCCTAAGTTTTAGGCATCAAATGTGTTGTATTTTGATAGCATATCAACACCCTCAATATAGAAATGTTGCTTGTCTTGAAGCGACACTCAACCTATATAGACAATATAGTATATATCATATTCAATTCTGACTCAGGCACCCTTACCAACTTTTAAAAACCAGATTAGACAGCTATATCTAACCAAGATACCTTGATGCATTTGACAACACAACTATGACAAGCAATGGAATATTGATAATACACAATCACTGAACAAGTTAAATGCTAATAATGCAATGCAAATGCCCTCACAAAAAAAAGTCCCATTTAAACACTTAATGGTGAATTCAATTTCAGTCTAGGGACTAAGAAAACCACTCACTCTCACAAAGAATAATCATGCATGGTAGATAATACCATAAGCTTACTATCATGACCCAACCCAGGGGCCGTGATTGGTGCCGATAGGGCACCCAGACATACACTATACCGAATTTCCATTCACAATAGCTAAGGAGTTTCATGAAATTTTGACAGAGTTTCCTCTATTTTCCTAACTAACCTCACCTGCAAACAGCGAACCTAACTGTACCAAACATCACCATATGAATGTATATACATATATATATATATATGCAGGCCGACAAGGTCACCGCTGCGGAAGAACCGCCCAACAAATACATCATACAAACTTCCCTTGAGATGTTCCTACGGATTTTGCTTGTGTTTAATCTTTCTCGATTATAAATAATATAGGAATTTTAGAACAAAAAGTTCACGCCCCTCCTTATCTCTAAAGATAGGGTTATTGCAAAGTAAAAAAATGATGAGATTACGCAAAAAGAATTTGTTTATTCTTCTTATTGATTAGATCATAAGATGGTACAGGGCCCCGTCATACCCTCAAATACATATATAGATATAAATGCAAAATACTTAACTATGTGTACAAGTCTGTACCGAACGATCCACTCCTGATGCAAGGGAGCACTTCAACGGTGGGCAGAAGTCCTAAGAAGATGGTCCTCTAACCTATTCGTCTGTACCTGCGGGCATGAACGCAGCCCCCGAAAAGAGGGGGTTAGTACGAAGTACGTACCAAGTATGTAAAGCGGAAAG
>JAOTQJ010125873.1:0-10387 GCA_025642045.1 Solanum sejunctum
AAGTTAAGTAAAATGTTACATAGGTCCCAATACTTTATTAAATCGAACCAATTGAGGACGTTCGGGGTTAAAATTATATTGCGGGTCCTAACATATTTTTCTTTCGATTTGAGTGATTCAAAAGGCTAAGTTACTAGGTTTTTCACAAGAAAGGCCGTGCTGAAGTCAGATTTGGGGTCTGACATATTTTTTGAGGTAAATCTCTACCTTTTCTTCATTGATATATTAAAAATGAGTGAAAACTTTATATTACAATATCTTGGTCATTTCTTAATGTAATTAAGTAAAATTTGTGTCTACAGTATTCTACGTTCCGAGAGAAATGCTGTGGTATGCTGGATATTTGCTAACTTTTGTCTGGTTCTTAAGAATTTTGACCGAGAATGAAAAGAATATTTTTCAGTAAAGTTTTTAACTTTATTTTTGGGCCTTTTCTTGGTCGTCTGGGGTCCATTTTGGGCTTAATTTTTGGTTATGAACTCGGGGTGATGAGGAAATTATTTTATAGGTATTGATTTAGTATTTCAAGTGTGGGCCCTAATTTTTCATCTTAATCTTAATTGATGTAATTTTACCTGTTTCCTGAGATTTTGCAGCCAAATCAACTGTAGTTATCTTGTGACTTATGTTTTATTGGCTGAGCAACATCGGGAAGTGATTCAGGGGGAAAAGCTTTGTTGGATTGACTCGGAGCAAGAGATCAAATGCTAGGTAGGCTAGGTTTTCTCTAAGCCCTAGACTGAGCAGAAATATTTGCATATTTGAGTTTGAATGTGTAGGAGTATATTATTTATGGATTGAGTTGTGGAGTATATTTTGTATATGGCTGAATTTGATCAGTGTGTTGTGTATATGTAATGTGATAGGATGGTAGTTGTTCTATTGAGGGTTGTGTCAGTTGTAGTTGCTATATTACTTGAGTTCTTACATTATATGACTACGAAAGGGTGTGAAAAGGGTAGTCTGGAGCTGCGAATATGTGATAGGTATGTACACTAAGCTTGACTATTGCCTGCATATGTGTGTAGTCTGAGGCTATTGAAATATACTAGATATTGAGATTGACCTATGATTACATGCTACCCTATGCGCTAGATATAGTATCTATATCTGGTTAGTATGTATAAGCATGATGTGGTTGCGGTTGTCCACATCTTTTTTGAGTACTTCTAGTACATTTTCTTAGTTAAACATGATTGTGTGTTGCCCTGTTGTTTATATGATTTTGTATATTGTTGTTATCTATTATGTACTTATGCCACTAGTTAGTGCTTAGAGC
The DNA here is from genome assembly GCA_025642045.1 of Solanum sejunctum. NCBI lineage: Eukaryota > Viridiplantae > Streptophyta > Magnoliopsida > Solanales > Solanaceae > Solanum > Solanum sejunctum. The sequence continues at coordinate 1,280 of JAOTQJ010125873.1, forward strand.
GAGACACTGGGGATGCGTATAGTGCACACCTAAGGGAGCTTTGCATTCTGTGATACGAGAAGTTTTGCTACTGAGCCACTGGCCGTTTAGGGATGGAAGTGTGACCCTTTTAGCTCAGAGCAGACTATATCCTATGCACCTCCTGGGGTTATCTGTGATGATGTCATGACCCAAGCCTAGGACCTAGATATGACAGAGCGAATGGAAAGTTCAGAGACAACATAAATAAGCCTCTTAGCATATCATCAAGTGTTTGGCCATTGGTTTGAAGATGAAAATCCAGTTTAAGCTTGATCTTGGCACCAAGACCCCTTTGGAAGGACCTCCAAAAATGAGAAGTGAATTGAGCACAATGGTCTGAAATGATAGACAAAGGTACCCCATGTAATCTAACCAACTTATGAATATACAACTTAGCATAGTCTTTGTTACCGTAAGTTGTTCTGATCGGTAGGAAGTGAGCCGACTTTTTTCATTCTATCAACAAAAACCCAAATGGAATCAAAGTGTTTCCTAGTCTTTGTCAACCCTAGCACAAAATCCATGTTGCCTTTTCACACTTCCAAGTAGTCTTTGTCAGTTACTCCTCAAATGTATAAGCTCTCATTAGTCTTTCTCTTAGTAGTCGCATGATCTAGAAGAGCAAATGAGCATTCGTTAGGGAGGAAAAAGCCTTATCTCAACGTCTATGGCACGACATAGACCATGAAGATGTGAAACATTTTCTAAGACACCTCATAGCCTCTTATTCATTATTGTGTCATGCTTCACAACCATGAATAAGAGTCTACTTGATGTGCTGTGTTAGATTTTTGAGGACTATTAACAACCTAGTGCTCTAATACTAAGATTATCAAGACCCAAGCCTTGGGCCTAGAGGTGACATGGCGAATGGAAGTTTGAAGACAACCCAAAAAAGCCTCTTAGTATATCATGTACACATCCTTCATTGTGGAAGTAATATATGATAATAACAAGAGTTAATTATAAAAAGGAAAGTGGTGCTAAGGGAAGTCTTTGATAATCATAAAAGTATACGAAGAATCAAGCTCATATCATATACAACATTGTATCCAATGATACCTCTACTTTAGAATGGAGTGGAGGCCAAGACACTTCTTGGGATCACCCTCATGATAATAAGTGTCTCACATAAATAAGAAGTCTTAACATAGCATGAATGATATAGATATTGTCCTCGGAGTTGAGGATTCACCAAAGATTTTTTCAAAGAACCGAACTAGCCACGTGAAGGATGATGATCAATTAGAGATCCAATTCTTATATGGTAATATCGTATAGGCTTAGAGTATGTGTTAATACTTGGAATATATTAAGTATGCAGGGTGCAATGCAACAAAGACATAATCCATAATATTCAAAATGCATACATAAAAGCAATGGACATTATCTCAGTATGGCATATATGATCAATGCTAACATGCATGTAAAACATTTAACTTGCATAATATATAATACATATATGGGAGGAGACCTTAAACGACATAGACCAAGTGAACTAATACTTGGAATCCATGGCATGAAACCCCCTCAGCAAGGTGATCGAGGCATGACACCCCCTCGACAAGGTGTGGTCTACTTGCGAAGGTAAACTTGATATAATCCGAGTTATGACACCCCCCAGCAAGGTGACCGAGGCATACACCCCCTTGACAAGGTGTGGTATAACTAGATGGATCCACTAGCAAAGCCCATTTAGGGAAATAATAATATCCTATGGTGGCACATAGTTTAGAGCCTAAAGACTTGAGTCGAGCCCCCATCTTAAGCCTCAATCGATGCTAAGTCTAATTTTAGTAAATAGTTGAAAAAATCATAACTTTGATAATAACATGAGTAAATTGTAAGAGTCATGATAACACGACGTGAGTAGCTCATTAACATGCTTATACTCTTCTAGTGAGCTTACTTGAACTTGAACATGAGGGTAAAATAGTTATATACTTGATCCATCAACTTGACATAAATAGCTCACAAGAGGATAAAATCTTGAAATAGGGCTCAACTTGTCACTTTATAAAATCATAGATAGTTTTCATAAATTTAATATATGATGGAAAGCCCTTAATCATCTTGAAATAACTTGAATTGTAAATCATGTAAAAGTTTATCAACAACTTGAGAATTCTTGTCATGTAATTTCATCAAACAAATGGTGGGTTCATGTCACTTATCCAAAATCATGCAACTGAAGAGTATAACAAGAAGAGTAAAATAAATTCAAATTAACCCACGAACATTGTAGTAAAATCATCATTTAAGGTATCTTGAAATTCATCTCAAACTCCACAATAGTTCATAGTTTTCATAACTGAAATCATGGATAGTAGCAGTAGACAAAAATCAATTCATGGAATAAGCTTGAAATGGTTGTTCATGCATAATCAATCAATACTTGATAAAACCCAATATAATTTATGTTCATAATTCGTAATAAGAGATTCTCATAACTAATACAACTTGAAATCATGCAATTTTCATAAAAAGAGAAGGTTGGGCTACATCGGTAAAAGGTTCCATGGATGAAGAACCCCATACCTTAAACTTGGATTTTCTTGAAATTGACTTAAGCAAGACTTGAGATTAACTTGGGTCCTTGAAATCCAAAGTGAGCTCTTGAAATTGTTTAGATTGAATGGAGGGCTTGATAGAGTACGAGGAGGGTTTAGAGATTGTTTTCTTGAGAGCCTGAAGGTGAAAAATGGCTAAATATAGAGGTTTTCACTTTTAAATAGGCATTAGATCATTACCCAAATGCCCCTGGATGAAACAAGAAACTAAGAAAAAACTTACACTAGTTTGTATCAAGTATGCGACGCAGACCCATCACAAAGATAGTTTTGCGCTGATCCATGCCCAGTCCGCGTCGTGGCATGGTCGTCAAATGCATAGTGGAATTTGAAAAATTAGCGAAAATTATTTTTGATTATGGTTCTAAAATCCAAGTTAGAACTATTTTCCACTTAATTTTGCCTCGTGATCAAGAATATGAAGTTAAATTTTTTAAATCACTTATGAATTTTGAAATATATAAAAATTATGATTATGGGGCTTTCTGAAACACATGAGGGGTGTTTCAGATGAAACACTATCAATGTTGGCTAGTTTGGAAATAGTATCCTATTTAAAAAAGGGCAAAGTATCAATGGGGAGGTACATGGTTCCCTTCGGCGAAATCCTGGATAACAGCTGGGCTTCCGAAAGACTTTTGGTAGGTGACATCCTTCCATTTATCTAGCCTCATGAGCCTTAGCATAAGTTATACCAAAGCTGTCATATGAGTTACTTTACATAGGAAGGGGCTTAGGAAAGTCCGAATATGGGATAGGTCCCTAAGACTTACATATGTTCTTACTTGACTCGTACCTGTATGAATGTGTATGGCCTGTTGCTATTAAGACATGATTCCCAGGAGACTGTGCATTGGTTATATGTCATACTGTGGCTTGACTATAGTATAAATATGACTCAGGTGGGTTTGGGTATCCTGGATATTTATGATTTGTTGTAATAGTCTATGTTTACTCTAGGCATTTGTGATTGACAAGGTTATGGTATACTTGACCTTGGTGAGCCATGATTCTACAGTGATTATGATGTATATACTTTGGTGTATTATTGATAGTTATGATTCATTTGTTCATTTCATCTGATGCTGGGTTATCTGTTGTATCTACGAGATAGGGTAATTATGATTATGTAGGTTGGATTGGGAATTTGGGATACCAAGGTTGAGAGTGTCGTCACCTACATTCCCTCTAGGCATGATGTTTTTTTATTATCATCACCTATGTTAACTTTGGGCATAATATGACTTTGGAATTTCTAATTCACATATATTGGTTGAATGATTGATTGATACCTTAAGTCCCAGATAACGTTCCATGTTGCTATTCTAGCACCGGTGGTCACGCTCAAGTATCCGAGTTCATGGGTTATGCGCCTCATGTTTAGAATTTTGGTGGTCGTGCCAGAGCACCGAGCAATAGATACTAATCTTTTGGATTAGGCATTAATTGAGATTTAGGTCGAGGGCGTTAATTGATATTCTATGGGGATGGGCGCTATGATTGATATTTTGTGGGAATAGGCACCGTTATTAACATCCTGAGATGAGACACTATTATTTGTGAGAGGGGGATTCTTTCTCCCACTTGGGATCCGTCCGACCGTTATACTGAATGTCAAACCAGTCGGCCTTGGTTGACTACTCGTTTGGAGGCCAGGTTAAAGGACTATGGATAGGGTGGCAAGTGCTGGAACAGGATTGAAGACCCAGTTGACTTGTGATTATTGGGGGGGCCCATGATTACTTACCCATGGACCCACTAGCCTGTGCACATTCTGATTGTGTATAGGTGTACCCTTTGGTCTTATGGGGGCTCAAGGGGCATTCAGGCTTAGACACAAGGTCCTTAGACCTATGTACAACTGACCCTTGTTCTGATGATATGGAGAGTTGGTCTCTATGATGGTTCTATGGGATTCTGTAATGGTTTTGAGGGATTCTGTGATTATCTATCGGCATCTTTATTGTGTGCGGGTGTACTTTCTGGGATTATGGGGACCCAATTAGCATAAAGGTATAGATACTAGGGCCTTACACTCGCATACAATACTAAGCCTCAGTTAGGGGTCGTTGTGGTATGAGCATATATAGTTCTCATTAGTGGTATCGATGTTTATTACTTGGGTTGGTTCAGTAATCATTATTCATCTCTTTGATTGGCTCAGTGGTGGTTTAAGGGTCTTCAAACATGATTATGCCTTTATCTAAGTTTGTTTTACTATACTGCTTCAGTTCTCTTTATATTTGGGCTTTATATATGTTTACTATTTCACTTGGACGACAGATGATGCCTACTGGGTGCCTTTTCTGGTACCATATCTCTGCATCTTCCAATGGTGCAAGTCCTAGCATGGGCCATGATAACTGAGTTGGGAAACCTCGAGAGCACTCAACAGTCTTTTGATGAGCACCGACAGCTTTGGCTTCTTCGTTGTCTCCATCATGTTGATGGCGATTTTTTCATCCCAACATTGGCCTTGTAAAGTAGAGTTTGATGTTTGTAGGTGCAGTTTTGGCTTTATATATTATTATAATTATTGATATATGTATATGATATGTCCTTGTGTCTACTGTAGCTCTGTACAACTGACTTCTAAGTTCTGGCTAGGTTTCTGCGTGTATATTATTATTGTATCAATTTGGTTTGGACTAAGAGCTAGGACAGGTAACCTTGGGTTGGGAATTGACTTGCTTGTAGGTGGAATCAGCAGTTGCCATCATGACCAAGATCGGGTCGTGACAAATTTGACTCTAAAAATATTTTTTACTCTGAATGAAATGATTTTCTGCTATACAAATATCTAAGAATGATTTTAGATTACAAGTTCTAAAGTCTTTCTTTTTTCTTAAATATTGTTCCAAATCAAAGGGTGCCACATAAATCGGATGAAGGGAGCAATAAATTAGTTAGAGAATATAATTGTTCTAGTTTCTAGAATTTACTTCAATTGTCAATAGTTTCTCTAAGCTAGATTGATTGAGGGTAAACTACATAGAAAGATCATTTTTAAAATTTTTATAAATTTATTGTTTTTTGGAATGAAAAATGTGTGATTGTTTAGATGAAAGCATCGATCTACAATATGACTTAGTTGACACACAAAGCTCAAATAAGGCAATGTGATACAACAACAGAAGAAGGGTGTGATACTTACCAAATCAACAAGAAGATGAATTTTTAGCTCTTGATGGATGTAAATCCAATTTCGGGGTGATACTTACCAAATTAACAAGAAGATGAATCCTTAGATCTTAATGGATATAGATCTAGTTTCTTCACAATACCTCTTAAAAAAACAATCATTAGCTAGCATTTTAATAATTTAAACTTAAACGGTGGTATTAATCTCATTTATGGCGATTCAACCCTTCAAAGGATAGACCCATGAACGAGCATCAGATTATCAAGAGTAGAAGTTAAACTTTGCTGCTACTACTATGTTAGATTGTTTCATTGTCACAGTTCTAAACTCTTTATCATCTCCATAGGCATCTTTAATGCTCTAACTCTTAGTGTTTTCACTAGAAGCTTCTTATGTCTCTTCGAGTGCCAATTTAAGATCTATTTTTTCTTTTTGTTTGATTCTTTTTTTCTCCTTTTATCTTTAGCTGAATTTTGTTGGGCTTCTTTGTTAGGCCATTACGTTGTATATCTTCAAAAAATTATATAAAATATTAGTACATATACTTAAGTCATTATCTATTTGTCCAAACTAATATATTTAGAAAAATGATCGATCGGCCATATTAATCACCAAAATATGACCAATACAACCTTTTGCTTTTGCTTCTTCTTCTTCTTCTTCTTCTTCTTCTTCTTCTTCCTCCTCCTCTTCTTTTTATTCTTTGATTTCCTATTTCTTCTTCTTCTTCTTCTTACTTCTTTTTCTTCTTCTCCTGTTCCTTCTCCTCCTCCTTTTCTCTTTCTTTTTCTTCTTCTCCTCCTCTTCCTCCTTCTCCTTTCTTTCTTTCTTCCTTTCTTTCTTTATTTTTTATTTCTTTCTTTCTTTTCTCTTCTTTGTATTCTTCTTCTTTATTGTTTTTCTTTTCTTAATCCTCCGCATTCTTCTTCTTTCTTTCTTTCTTCTTCTTCATCGTCTTCTTTTTCGTTTCTTTCTTTCTTATTATTCATCATCTTCTTCTTCATTGCTTCAAATTTTATCAATCCTCATCCTCCTTTTTCTTCTCTTTCTCCTTTCTTTTTCTTCTTCTTATTCTTCTTCCTCTTCCTTTTCCTCTTCTTCTTCTTCCTTTACCTCCTCTTCATCATTATCCCCTCTTCCTCTCCTTCTTCTTATTCTTCATCTTCATCTTTATTGCCATCTTCTTCTTTATTGCTTTTTATTTTAACAAAATTTAGTGTACCACAAATGTGAATCATTTTACTTGAATTATATGTCAAATGACTCAAAAAGTTGGGAGAATTTCTTTTTTAAAAATTTGAAACTGTGTAGAAGTAACTTTGAGTTAGTCAAGATTGAGCAGTTCATGTATATTTCATATATAGGTAGTATTATGTGTAGTTAATCAATATTCAACTATTTGAGTGTACCATAATATATAGTTAGTGTATACATCATGTTTAAGTAAGCTATATTGAGTTTTTTTAACGTACTTTTTAAAAATAATTTTTGGCTTTTTATATGTAAATAAAAATATCTATATCTATTGTAAATAAATTATTTTATTGTATAGATTTGAAATTATCACTTCCTATTTTACTAATAAAATTGACTCAATGGATCTTTACAAATTAAAATAAAAAAATAGAATGGCACAAACACATGAACCAATGAAAGAAGGGGGCTTGCTATAGCTAAGGCCCTCGCTATAGTGAGGGCCAGTTGAAAATAATTTTTATTTTATTTCTTACGTGAATTTTGAATGTGTATTTTTCATTGAGACTTCTTTTAAGGATATCCTACGGCTTATTTTATGAGAAAAGAGCTCAAGATGGAAGAAAGCGAGATACGCTTGCGAAGGCTACTCAAAGTCTTCCTACAGATTCTCCACTAAGTTATCAGACTACCAAATGGAAGTAAATCCATATAAAAGTTGGAGAAAACTCTTATCTTTGATGCAAATTATGATTTACTTATTTTTTTGAACTTGATAGCAACATGTAGGGGTGGAAAATTAAACTCAACCTACCTAATTTATTGAAGTTAATAACCCGTCCATTTGTAAGTTCAACACATCTCAACTCAACGCATTTCAACCTATTTAAAATTAGATAGATATTCAACCCAAATTAACTCGAGAAAGATTTTGTCAAAATATTTTTAGATTTTTCAAAAAATTTAATTAATTACTTAAATATTAAAAAAGAATAAGTACAATAAGTAAAACTTAATAAAAGCTTGATTGAGTTGTGTCCTGACCTACTTTATAACACATTACTCAACTCATTTTGATCCAAGCAAATTTGATACAACCTGGGGGCAAGATCTAACCCAATCCGAATTTGCTTGGATCAACATGTGTTGGGTCCAAATGGGTTGGGCAGGTCAAGACCCAATTCGACCAAACTTTTAGTAAGTTTTTTACTTATTTTATTGTTCTTTTTAATACTGTAGTATTAATTAAATTAATTTTTTTATTTTCATTATATAAATAATATGAAATTAATATATATATATATATATTATTTCAATAATTTTTTTAATAAGATGTCTCTTGAGTCAATTTGGGTTGCATATTAACCCAATTTTAAATGAGTTGAAATGGGTTTGGTTGAGATGGATTGAGCAAATAAATGAGCTTCAACGAGTTGAGCGGGTTGGGTTTAATTTTGACACCCATAAATGAAAACCTAGGTTTTAAATACTAGAATCAATTAAGAAATTAATGGAAAGTACCCTATTTGTATTGATTTCGATAAATAATGGTAGTAATGTTGTGCTTGATAATAGTAATGCTAATAAAAAGGTTATGTAATGATCTAGTTGCCTTAGAAGTTAATCACAAGAGCTACATAAACTAATGGTTCTTCCTAATATTTAAAGTAAAAGAGGAACCTGACCTATAAAATGAGGTGAAAGCGATGTTTGTAATTATATGCTTCATAAAACAAGGGAGTGGTTAGCATTGAAATAATTATTGAATTCCTAATTTGAGTGAGTGTTGTGGAGTAGGTTACAATTTAATTGGAGTTTGACTTTGCTTAGTTTCAGGTATTATCACATGGTTGTATTTGAGGAGGTGATAAGATAGTTTTTATCTGATTTGGTAGACTTTAATAAATTCCTTTCATTATTTTTATATTGAGAGAATTCAGCAAAGTTCAACAAGAGACAAATTAGACAAACAAAAATGAATCCTAAAATGGCATTAGAAGAGATACAAGAAGTTTCTAGATGTTAGACCCGTAATTAACTAAATGGAGGTTAATTGCCCATTCGGAAAAATTGTTGAGATTGAGGTGTATTATAAATTCACCGAAAATTTTCGCGGGTAAAAATTTGGTTGAAGTCGGGAGTCCTTAATTGGATTAAAATAGAAAAGTTTGGGGACCTAAT
>JAOTQJ010125905.1:0-10385 GCA_025642045.1 Solanum sejunctum
CTGTCGTAAGTAAAGATTCAGTATAAGTGGTTGTCGCGGTGTCCTATTGGCACCATTCACGGCCCCTGGGTTGGGTCATGATAGTTGGTAAGCTCCACCTCTTCCTAGAGCTTTCACAGGATGCTTACATTTTATTGTACAGTTAGGTATAGTCGAGGCCTTGTCTCGGTAGTATAGTGGTTCTCTTAAAGGCTATTGTGGACATATTATTTTGGGTTAGTTCTCTTGTGCCTTTTAGTCTCTAGTATAGGTTTGGCATATATATATATAGTGTGCCTCTACTTCTGTTGTTGCAGCCTTGTCGGCTAGTTAGTACTTTATCATTTTAGGTTACCTATTTTGATGTACTTGATTTACTATTGACAAGGCCGTGACCCAAATAGTCCAGGCTTAGTTTTTCAGATGTTATGCTACCCAATTTTCTTTTGGCCCCTAGTTTTGTTGAATAGCATGTTTAGTGGCTTACTCGGCCAATAACGGTATCGTATGCCGGTCGTACCTCCCATCTTTTTGGGGTGTGACATTGAGACTTATTTCTTTTGAGCTACATTGGTTTACATTCTTTCAAAATGGATTTTTAATTATAAATTCATTTGGATAACTTGCACTATGCCTTTATTGCCTAGGTACGATAACCTTTTTTGGATGGGTAGTCGACTCCTTCGAATTTTCAATTGGCTCTTCGGGGAAGGTTTTGTCACAAGAGGTTTGTAAAAAGGAGCTTTGAGGAGAATTGTCTTCATCAGTCACCTTTATCACTTTGGGAATCAAACTTATTGAGATTGTTCTTACTGTTGTTGTGGATATAGCATTTGCATCCAAAAGGATAAAAGTAGCTAACGTTAGGCTTCTTACCCTTCCATAGTTTATAAGAGGTCTTACTCAAAATTAGTCTGATCATACACCTATTTAGGATATGACATGTTGTGCTCACTATTTTTGCCTAAAAGTGGTTTAGAAGACTCTAATCAAGTAGCATGATTCATATTGTGTCTTAAATGCATCAATTTTTTCTTTTTACACTCTATCTTGTTGAGATGATCATGGAGATAAAAAGTCGAGTTACACCAGTGTTGTTTCAAAATTCCTCAAAGAGCTTGTTCTCAAGTTCTCCTCTATGATCGCTATGAATAGTGGTGAGAAAATAACCTGCTTCTTTTTTAATCTTGTTACAAAAAACTTCAAAATTTGTGAAACCCTCATGCTTGTGAGATAAAAAAAACCCATTAAAATGATAATAATCATAAACAATAACAAAAAAATATCTTTTATCACTGATAAATAGTTGTTTTTATACGTCCAAACATGTCCATGTACAACAATTATTAAGGTTTAGTAGTCCTCAAAGAGTCATGAACTTTGAAGGATGATCAACTTTATTTTTCAAATTAGCATGCATTACAGGGTCGATCTTTCTCAAATTTTAGATTTGATAGATGATAACCAAGACCATTTGAGAGTTTCTCTAATGCACATGTTATGACATGAACCTAAGGTCTAGCATGACATGACAAATGTGATACCCGAAGGCATCCCATCTAAGCCACTTGTTCAAGTCATAAGCATAAATAAGGCAAAATAAGCAATTTATAATAGAGTAAGAAAGCGGAACATTGCAACATCAAAGTCATAGTTTTCCCTTTAGGAGGAATTACAATATTATACGTCCAAAACATGCCTCTAAATTATAAAATGTTAGTGGGATCTAGAACATGCTACTAGCTCACCCTCAAGTTAGAATATAAAAATAGAATCATAAGGTCTCAACATATGAAAGAAAAACTTGAACAAGACTTGTCCCTGAAGTATGGGAACTCACTAACAATCTGCAAAGCACAATTTGAATGTAGCCATGAAATGGATGAATAATCTCATCATCGCCTTTTTGATGATTCCATATCTTGCACTCATTTGGAGCTTAAAAGAGTAAGAAATATTATCCTCAATATACTATTTTCCCTCATATGTTGAATAATTTGTGTGTATGATGCCAGGATTAGGGATAAACATACATGGAAAAACAATACTCAACAATACAAGATACAATTACAAAAAGTGCATAAAAGATGATCAAAAGTGGTATCGCCGACTCATTCGGCGGATTGTTGAATGATGACGCTGATAACCTAATGTTACAGTGCTCAACCCTTCATGAGTGGAGCAGAAAGATGATTTTAGTATAAGTTCTGGATATCACAAAATATGATTGGCAGTGCACTGGAGCATTACCTAAAGTTACAGATGCTAAGGCTTTGAGAGCTGGTAATAAAAGGTGGTGAAGTGTACCTTTGGCATATTGTCGGAGTGTTCGAAGATGGCCGACCTTGATCACTAAATGGTGAAAATGTGTTGAAAGTCATAGATATATGCATGATTATAAATATATTTTTGAAAATCATACAATACACACTAAAGATACATCATGTTATACATTTATATAGAGAGAGTACAGACAACCTTGCTTGACAGAAAAGTACATTACATTTTGTAAGAAGGATTTTGAAATTGAAGCTTGGGAAGAGTATGCTTAGGATTAGGACAAAAAATTCTTGCTTATTTCTTTAGTTTCTCTTACCCACATTTATGGCTACAAACATTGATATTAATTTCTTACTTTTAACTATGTCAAAAACCCCAATTGTTGGGGGTGTATTATAGACATAGGTAGTTCATTCATATTATAGGCCATACGTAATTTGGATGTTTTACTATAGTTTGAGTGAGTTCATACTCTTTGTCATGTTTAACTTATTATCTTAAGGTTGCAAAGACTGGATTGTCTTCTGATCTTCAGTTATTACATTAATTTGAATGATTGGAGTGAGTATTGACTGTAATAGCCTAAAATATTTTAGTGTTTTGATTGAATGCCTTAATTTGGATTCAATGGCTAAAGTATTAGAAGGCTTGCTGATAAATTGTTTAGGACAAGCATGTCCTATAGTGATTTCACATGTAAGTTGTAAATAGTTTATGTGAGACACTACTATTGTCTAACCCGAAGTAGAGGTTACAAGCAATTCTATCTTACTCGTATCAAATTAAAACATTCTCTCAAGTATCGAGACCTATGTATTTAGATCTTTTCCTATGTTGACTCATACCTTACAATCTCTCTCAACTAATTATTTGATTCGAATCTTATAATAATTTGTTAGCTGAATGCTAGTTTTATGTTACTTACAAACTCCCATTTTGTACTACAATTATTTAGTTTGACTTGATACTTTCGTTCTCAAACAACAGCTCCCTATGGTTTGACCCCGACTCATTAGCTGGGTAAAATATGCGATGATGACCATAGTGCCTAATGTTGATTTTAAGGTGCATCGAGGCGAGTCATCACCATCCATACATGGTTAGATCATGTAGGCAAAGAGTATGTGTTAGTACATGGAATATGCTAAGTATGTATGAATGCCATGCATCAAGGAACATCATCACCTAATAACAATATGCATAATCATAACTAATAAAATAATGATAAGATATGAATGAGCAATGCATGTTTAAAATAATAAATATTAGTATCATCAAAACCTTTCATAACCTAGCATACATATGTGGGAATAAGACCATAACCGACAATAAGATCATGCGACTATTACGTGGAATCTCGATGTTTCCTTTACACTAAGTGAAAGAGGAGTCTATTATGCCAAGATAGATTCAACCCCACCCTTTAGACTTAACCTTAGCATGGTGAGTATCACATTAACATAAAAATCCCACTCTTTAGGCTTAACCCTAGAATGATGAGTATTACACGAACATAATGCTATATGGATCTATTAGCTAGCTTTATAAACACATAATCATAAACCTATGGTTGCAAGAATTTATATACGTACCTATGGGGATAGTCCCTCTCACATAAGTCAAATAGTGCTAAATCAAATCCCACATATTACAGATCATGCATATACATCATCATGGTCATAGTTTAGAAATTATACTTTATCAAAATCATACTTTCATAGCTTAAAAATAGGTATCATAACGTTATGAGAACATCTCATGTCATAGGAATAGTCCATCAATATAACTTTGCATATAATGTGGGTATACTCCATCTCTTATCATCATTTCATAAACATTTAGGGTCTTAAGTCACCCTTATATTCATTATCATCAAATCATGCATTCATACTTACAATAATAGTTCATAAATCATAGTGTTACAAAGTAAAATAGGGCCATATATGGGTCCATGAATGAAAACTTACATGCCTCAAGTAGAAATATTTAGAAATTATAGGTATTAGACCTTTAGAATCCTCTGAAAAAGCTTAAAACCCTAGCTCTAATATTCTTCCTTAGGGAAAGAAAGTTCAAAATTTTGGAAGAGTTTTTGAGAGTGAATGGAATAGGATGAATTAGGAATATGTTTTGTAGGGTTTGAGTCAGTTAAGTTAGTTAGAAGGGTCAAAACAACCTTATTTAGGGGTTAAATGGATAAAAAATGATAAGAAAAGACCTTTACTTAAAAACTACCAAACCTATCCATTTACCATTATTTATGGAGTATAGATTGAAGTATGGATCATAATTGCCCTCGTGCTTTGCATGCCATAAAATTTCAGCTATTAGAATTTGTACCTCGCAGGCTATAAGCCAACAATATTGTCCATAGTTCTAGTTATGGATCGTAGACCCTTTCATAGAAACCCCCCAAAGTTAGAAAAATTTTAATCCTTCAGGTCTATACACATTTACTGTCCATATTTAGAAGTATGGCTCTCAGAGTCCTTCATACTATGACTTTTAGAGACCAAATATTTTCACCAACTTCTATACTTCAACCAGGAAGCTTGTTTATAACCAGATGTTCAATTCATGGGTTGTAGATTGGCTCGTACAGTCAGTTCAATTCAAAATTTACTGCAACTCTTTCATTTTTCAGGACTTTCAATATGTGAGGTGTTATAATATCTCTCCCTTGGAATCATTCGTCCTCAAATAAGATAAAAAAAAGTCTTGCATAGAGTAGAACATAACCATCAATCCATCATGAAAGCAAAAATGCAACATCAACACCATTTCATGAAATTATTAAACTTATGCATCAAACATCATTCAAATAGTCTCATGATTATGCATGCATGCAATATGACAAGGGAATATGTACTCATGAGGATTTTGAACGTGGATCATATTTAGGTACCTTAGGCTTGAATAGAAGAAAAGAGGTATGGATATCGGTTAATCATGTCCACCTTTGCTTCCTATGTAGTGCTCTAAACTTGTTGGTACTTCTATAGAACTTTGACAAATGTAAATTTCTTATTTCTCAGTCTCTTAACTTCCGCAATAGAAAATCTCAACATGAACTTCTTTATAAGTAAAGTTCTCCTAAACAATCATATCCTTCAATGGAACAATAGATTTAGGATCTCTCATAGGCAAATCTAACTGAGATGCCACCTTCCTAATTCCTTTTACAATCTCATAAGGTCCCACATATCTAGGAATCAATTTTCCCTTATTTTAAAAAATGCATTAAACTTTTTATAGGTGAAATAGTCAAATACACCAAATCGCCTTCATCAAACCCAAGGTCCCTTTTTCTAACATCAGCATATGACGTTTAATGAATTTGGGTAGCCTTCAACCTTTCTCTTATAACCTTTATCTTCTTAATAACATCAAGTACAAAATCTGGCAAATCAAAGAGATCTCTCAAACTTCAAACCATCCCACCGGTGACCTACATTACCATACAAAGCTTCAAATTGTGCCATCTCAATATTTTAGTGAAAACTATTGTTGTAAGAAAATTCACTAAGAGGTAGATGATCGTCCCAACCATCTTTGAAATAAAGCACACATGTCCTCAATCTATCTTCCAATATCCTTTTGCCTTGACTAGCTATTTGAGGATGAAATGCGATGCTTAGTGCAATGGCCTAGTTGGTCGTTTTTGAGCTTATTTGTACTAATTACTATTTTATCCTTTTATAAGTTGCTTTGGGACCATTTTGAACTTCCTGTAATGTTGGAACTGAAATCCTAATTTTAAAACTTAAAAATATGTGCTTTGGCATTTTTGAAAGCTTAAATTATTGAAAAAGTGAGTTTTTGTGCCATTTTTAGTTTCGCGTGATGGATCAAAAATCTAATAAGTGCATCAACTTTTAAATGTAGAATATTGTCTAGGAGAAGTTATAGAAATGAATTCAGAGTTAAAATGATGTTTTTAGTCCCAAAGTTGCTTTTTCAGTTATTTTTGAAGCAAAAGTTTAACTTTGGTCAGTGTCCTGAAAGTTTGGATCGAAATTCTGATAGGTCAAGTAGGTCAATATGGTGAAACTAACCCTATAAATGGTCTCTTCATAATTATTGGAGTTGCTGAGGTAGTTTTGATTTTTTTAGATTTAAACTAGTTTATTTGACTTGAATTAGAAAATTTATCGTGAAGACCTCAAAATCAAATTTTAATTTTTTCAATGAGTCCAAATTGTCATTTTTAGTATGGATAAATATTTGGTTTTTGTAATTCTAATTTTGGCTGAGCTCCGAGTCCATTTCGAGATTTACTGTTTGTTGACTTTTGTGGTGCATAAATTTCTGGTGTATGTAATCCCTCTTCTTCGCGTTCGCGCTTGAGCATGTGCGTTCATGGAGGTATTCCTCATTGGCTTCTTCAAATTTATGGACATTCCTCCATGTTCTCAAAGTTGTACTGTGCACATGCCCTTTACTCATCTTGTTCACGAAGTATTGACGTTCCCATCCATCCATAATTCGCGAAACAGTTTTTTCCCTGAATAATGACATGTTTGTGAATATCTAATTTTTACTCCATTTTGAAACTTTCAATGCTTTTGGGGCAATTTTGAAAGAGTAATTTCAAAGGATTTTGTTGGGTAAGTGCTTCTAACACTATATAAATTATTTTCGTTAAGTTTTATCTTGATTTTATCTTAAATTTCATGATATTGAATGTCCAAAATTGAGAAGTTTTAGCCTTTGATTATAAAACATTAGATAATGAATCCTCATTCAATTTGAACTTGATTGTAGTTGGTCTTTACCCACAGACTCTATTTTTGGTGTAGAACATGACTTTAAAGTCAATATTTTTATTTGGGAACTTCAAATTTTAGCCTTGATTTTGACCATTTTGTCTCTAAGCCTAATTTATGCCAATATGGGTATCAAAATTCACTTGTTGATGTGTCGTATGTATTTTTGATGGTAATTGATCGATCTAGATATCATTTCGAAGTTTGAGTTGATTTAAAGCTTATTCAGTGCGATTTCATTATTGAGGTAAGTTCGGCTAACCTTTATGAGACTAGATTTGAGTTATTGAACATGATTATGTGATAATGGATTGAATTATCAGTGAATGACATGATATGATACAATGATGGTAATGTGATACCAGTTATGCAAAAAATTGAGTAAATGATGATCCTATGGATAACTGAGATGAAATCATGAGAATTGAGATAATTTTGGATACCATTATGATAATATCGGACTGATGACAACTTTTTGATATTGTTGTGATTAATTGGTGATAATTGTGATAAACTTGAGATTTATAAGATTACTTGGGTACTTGTGGAACTCTATTTCATTGACATCATGAATATTGATGAGATAATGATGATATGAGATATAATGATGTCCTTGTAGTACTAGTTGATACATGGTGTAGCCCTTTTGATGTGAGGGCTATTATACATATCAGTTGTCATAAATTTGTATTGCTATTGCATACATACTTGACTAGTTGCTTTGGTATGCATATATCTTATACTTGACTGGTTGCATTGGTATGCACACATTTGATTGCATCTGTACTATTTGTGAGATTATGATATGTTGAAACACCTTAGTATGTGGCCTGTAACAACTCAAAATACTTTTGCTATTGCTTGCGACACCTTGAGATATTTGCGTACATGGCCTTGATGCACCCCAGGTTCTATCTGGTAGCTTTGGCTCGATATATATGTACATCGGCCCTGCGATGGACGTGGTCTCACCTCATATATGGATTAAGATGCCATTGCATTCATATATTGCATTGCATTGCATCATTGATTGAATTTACTGTCTTGCTTTTATCTATGTTTATACTATGTACTAACCTTGTTTAGCAGGTGATAGAGACTCTTAATTATTACATACTTGTTTGATTTCTCTTACCTATTTGGTTGAACCTACTGGGTACATTTTCATGTACTCAGCCCTACTTTGTTTCTTCCTTACAGATCGAGCGTAGGGACCTGAACAAGGTAGTTGATTTACTCTAGTTGAAATTTTTGACACTTGTCCAGATCTTATCGCTGAGGCTAAGACTTCAAGTCGCCATAGATCTTTGGGATTTTTTTATTGCTTTCTTCAGACTTTGTATTGGATATATTCAGCATTGTATGTCATTTGAGATAATTATATTTACTTTGTCAAAATACTTTTGATTCTCTTGTACTCATGACTCTATGTTTTTGGATTTTAATTTTTATGCTATTATTGTTTATACTTTACTTTATTTTCTTTAGTTTTAATCAGATTTTGGGTCATGACATATTTAGTATCAGAGCTCTAGGTTGGTTAGCCTCATGATTCAAGAGCAAGGTCTTTAGTGGAATCTTGTGGTTCCATGTCGAGACGTCCACACCCATCTCCAAGAGGTTATATGGGACTTGATAGGAGCAACTTTCATATCCTGCTTCTAGTCGTGCGTTTCTTCATAACACATGTTTAAAAGTATCTAATCTACTTCTCTACATAGATGTCGACTACTAGATGTCATTGATCAATGGGAGATGTGGAGTCAGCTGATGTGTCTCCCACTCGTAGTCAAGGCGGTGTTTATGATAGGGCTAGGGGCTGATGACTTGTTGAAGGTGCATCTCTGCCTAGAGGACAGACTAGATCAACTTCTCCAGAGCCTGCTTTATGAGCCAATGGGGCCTACAAATCCTATTCCACTACCCTTAGCCCTAGATGCTACAACCTTAGTTTAGGAGTTTCTCTTGAGGGTATTGGCTAGATTGGAGGTAGCACATCCTACCCTAGTTACTATTTGAGGTATCATTTTCTACAATACTGGTTGGTTCTTTTATAGCTCCATTTGAGCCAGCCATGATTCATGTGGGTCATTCTCAGTACCAACAGATCCTCCCATGACTACTATGATTCTACCTCAGATATCTCGGCTGAGTTTGGGTTCTCTAATTGAGAGTTTTACTTTTGCTCTATCTATTTCACCACCTTTATTTATGGTGCCACCATATTTTTCTAGCCCAGCCATATCCACAACTATGTAGAAATGTTTTTGAGCGGTTTGTGTGCTCAGCTTCCTAGAGATTCGATGGCACCCCTGAGATAGAGCTTATGGTTTCTTGTTTGAGTGTCATGACTGGCTATGTAATTTTGGTATTCTAGAGTTGCATGGAGTTGCTTATAGCACTTACTAGTTCACCGGCCTAGCGAAGGAGGTGGAGGCCAGTTTTGGCTTATCAACCTATTGGATCTATAGCTATGACATGTTAGTAGTTTACAGGGGTATTTCTATCCATATATCCTAGGGACAACTACATAGACGAGTTTGATAGGCTTCAGCAGGGTTCTATTTCAATTTTTGACTACGAGGCTAGTATTTATATATTATCTAGATATGCCTTATCTAGCAGCCCTACTGAATTTGAGAGGATTTGGTGCCTTTCCAATGGATTGGAATAGATCTTCAAGAGGCTACTACTTCTTGGGTTTTGGCTAGAGGAACATTTTAGAGTATAGTGGATCATGCTTGTACGATAGAGCGCATCAGTCATAAGAGAAAGGGTGGTGGGAAGAGGTTTCTCCAGCACAACTAATTTAGTGGGCACTTACAATGTGACTGGGAGTTTTAGAGGTAGGGATATTAGGGTCGAGCAGTCCACGCAGCTATCCGAGCTTCAAATAATATTGATAGGCCTCGATCTACTAAAATGGGCTGTAATAGTATACTTGGTGCATCAGGCATGGTGGCGTCTTTGGATAGCCATCTAAGAGGCAGGAGATTGAGGCCTATTATCATTATAGTGTTGCATCATTTACATTCAGTTTTATTTGATCCATGCTCTACGTGTCAGCTTATTTTGCTTCTTATACTAATATAATGTGCTTATCACTTGTTGACCATATTTGTGTTTTCACCCCTGTAGGTGAATCATTAGGTGAGTCATGTGTATCAGGGTTTTATTGTTACTTTTATGAGGAGAGATACTATGGTTGATTTGATGCTAGATCTAGCTCATGTTATTCTTGACTGCCATGCAAAGACTATCATGTTATCGTGCCCTAACGTGTCTCAGTTTATATGGACTGGAGGACCTAGTTCCTATCCTAAGGGTGTTATTTCTTATATGAAAGTTTGTGGGCTGATG
>JAOTQJ010125926.1:0-10384 GCA_025642045.1 Solanum sejunctum
ATTATAGTTCTTGGAGTATATAGGAAGGCTTGAATATGGTAGATGTATACCTATATGTATGCTGCCCTGTTTTACCAGGTTGTGCCATAATAGCTTTTTGTGGTGTTTTTGGTGTTGTGATGGTATTGGAGAGGGTTTATTGATGTGGTAGGTTGTTGTTGTTGTTGATTGATTATTTGAGCCGAGTTAAATTCTCGAGGCGGCGTATTCTATGGGGAGATGCTTCTAAAATTTTTATAAAATTTGAAATAAAAAGTTAGGATTTAAGTCCTGATATGGTTGTTAATCATTGGCATTATTGTAATTTATGTAGACGTTGGGCATCTGGAATTATAAATTGGATTGATATTGTGTTGGAATTAGTTGGAGAAAGAAATCAAGGTATGTAAAGGTCCCTATCTCTTGGCATGAATTAGATAAGCTTAGCCAATGACATAAGTTTGAAAAAAAATCCTTTTCCTCCATGATTTGGGTCCGAATACATCCGATGTTCGCTCCTTGGTAGTTTCATAAAAATGTATTTATATTTTGACTATTGTCCATGTAGAGCCCGCAAGTTATAAAAGTGTGAAATGGTTTAAGATGTTGGAAGAATGTATTTTATTAGAGGGCGCAAATGCCCAGAACTTTTGACAAAAAGCCTAAATGGGATCTATGTTCATTCCTTGCCACACTTATGCTAAATTAACTGCATCCTTAACTTTTGACACTTTATAATCCATGAATGGTGTTTGTTTTACCGGAAGTTAGATAGTTTTGAAAACTATATGTTCACATTGTTCCGAAATTACTAACGCATACAACTTTCGTTAGAAATTCCAAATCACTTTAAAAATTATTTTGAAGCCTATTCTATTAATGTGCATAATGGGGATTAAGTAAGTTCCCTTGAAAGCACCTTTATGTGTAAACTTGAGCAACTTTGACAATATTCATAATTGAATGGCTTCTTGATTTAAAAAAAAAATTGAATATTTTGCATATCACTAAGCTTATGGAACTAGTTTTTATGCATGTGATTCTCAAGACTGTATTCATGCCATTATGGTCTCATTCCTTGGTTCCCGGGCCAGTTATTATCGTGCATATGTATAACTATATATATATATATATATATATATTTTGAAGTAGGTTGGATACGGTGGGTCGATTTGTCCATGGGCAGACTTTTCTTAGTTTGGAGACATAAGGAGCTGGGCTTGGGATATGTTGGCATCATGACATGTGGGTGTTGGGCCTCGTTCGCCCCGGCTCACGTGAGTGCATAGCCGCTGTTCGCCTCGGCTCACTTATCGGGCTTGATGACCTCTACACATTATGATACGTGAGTGCTTGGTTGTTGTTCGCCTCGGCTCACCTATCCTGTGACGTGAGTGCTAGGTCTTTGTTCGCCTCGGTTCACTTAAGCTACAGTTGAGACTTGTATTGGAGATTTTGGGGATTTGAAATTTCTTGTGTTATGCTGTGGTATGGCACGAGTTTGGAGGTCTCCATCATTCCCGTCCGGTATGTATTATTTTGATATTCTAAATGAAGAATTGTGTTGATGTTTGCATGCAGGTTTGACTCATATACATTTTTATTGGGATTATTACTCTCATTTATATTTCATACTTTCGGCTTTGCATATTCGGTACGTATTTCATACTAACCCCCTTTCTTCGGAGGTTGCATTTCATGCTTGCAGGTACTGACGCACAGGCTAGAGAACCACCTTCTTAGGACCTCTATCTACTGTTGAAGTGCTCCCTTTGCCTCAGCAATAGATTTTTCGTATATACATATACACGTATTTCTTATATTTTGCGTTTATGTATATTCCAGGGTATGACGGGGCCCTATCCCGTCCTATGATTCAGTTCGTATATGTAGGGGTCTGTGGATATATGTGGGTATGGGATATTGCATATGGTATGACTACGTATGTATGATACTTTTGTTGGGCGGTTCTACCTCAGCGGTGACCTTGTTGGCCCGCATTTATTTGTGTATACATATTTGCTGTAAGCTGGGGTTGCTGTTTGCAGGTTTAGTTAGTCAGTAAAATAGAGGAAACTCTGCCAAAATTTTGATAGATTCCTTACCTGTTATAGTTGGAAATCCAGTTTAGTGTTTGTTTGGTTGCTCAATCGGCACTAATCACGGTCCCTGGGTTGGGTCATGACAAATGTGGTATTAGAGCAGTTAGTCCTCGGAGTGTCCATAGACTGTGTCTGATAGAGTCTTGTTTATCGGTGTGTCGTGCACCACAACTATAAACAGGAGGCTATAGGACATTTGGGATGTTACTCTTCCTTCTGATATTAGATTGTGCATTAGAGCGATATTAATAGGATGATTCCCTCCCTGATAGAAATTATTTAAATTTCAGATATGCCACCGAGAAAGAAACTAGTTGGCCGCAGGGGAAGACCTGCAACAGTAGTTGGGGCCCGAAGTGGTCGGGGAACTACCTGGTCTCGTGATTAGCGAGGACCATAGATTGTATTCTCGACAGCGGGCTAGGTCACCGCACCAGCTCTAGAGGGTCAGGCATCAGAACCTCCAACTCCCCAGCCAGGGGCAGAAGTCGGGGAGCTGCGGGAGGCAGTGCAGTTGTTGACTCAGATTGTGGCACGTTAGGCCCACAGACAAGAGGGTGGAAGTAGTCAGGCTGCCCATCGAGATAGTTCCTGGGCTCATGATTTCTTGGCTTTTGGACCACTAGAATTCTTTGGGTCCAAACCTTCAGAAGATCTTCAAGAGCTCGTGAGACAGATGCAGCGGACATTAACGTTGATTGGGGCCTCCAAAGTGGAATCTGTAGAGTTGGCATCCTATAGGTTGCATGATGTTGTGGCAAATTGGTATGAGTCATGGCTTTTATCCCGTGGTATAGAAGCCCGACCTACTATTGGGGGCGAGTTCACTGAGTCATTCCTGGCTCACTTTTTACCTGCAGAAATTAGGCGCGCTAGGGAGGATAGGTTTCTGATGTTGAAGCAGCGGGGTCGGTCAGTTCGGGAATATAGTCTGGAATTCGACTCTTTGGCCCGATATGCACCTATACATGTTTCCAGCATGACAAATCATATGCATCGCTATATTGTGGGGCTGGATTCCTTTTATGTGAATAGTTGTCTAATATTGGCTGCCCAACCGGGGATGGATATTTCCCGCATTCAGGCCCATGCCCAGGGGATGGAGGATTGCCATCGAGGGCTAGGTGAATAGTATACATAATACGGGGCCTCCAAAGAGGGTTAGGTCATCCGGTTTAGCAGCAGATTTCTGAGGCAGGCAGTCTCGGCCGCCGCAGAGTGGGCCTCCTCCTCGACCAGTGCGAAGCACACCTTCATAGACCCCAGGTAGGAGACCAGCTATTACTAGTCAATCAGGGGTAGGACCGGGGTCCAGCAACCAGCAGAGATTTACTATACCACTGTGTCCTCATTGAGGGAGATGACACTCGAGCAAGTGTTTTTGCTCTACAGGTGCCCATTTTATTATGGCCGTCAGGGCCACCTGATGCAGGATTGTCCTAATAGAGTTGGTGCAGAAGGGTCCTCCAAGTATTCTGGAGCAGTTGGAGCTTCTTCTTCTAGTTTAGTGGCTATGAGCCCTATGGGGCGAGGTACCCCAGCGGCAGCAGGTCGTGGCAGAGGTCGCGATGGAGTTCTAGGTTCCAGCGATCCTGATAACCAAATTTATGCCCTAGCTAGCCGATAGGACCAGGAGACATCACCTAATCTTATCACAGGTATATTATTTGTTTGTTCTCAGGCTATGTATGTGTTGATTGAACCTGGTTCCACTTTGTCGTACATTTCCCATTTGGTTGCATGCACGATTGATATAGAGTCTGAACCAGAAGAGCCTTGTGAGGTTGGGACACCAATAGGTGAATCTATTATAGTTAATAGAGTTTATAGAAACTGCCCGATATCTGTTCTTGACCGCTGTACTTTGGTTGATTTGATAGAGCTAGATTTGACGGATTTTAATGTAATTATGGGTATGGATTGGCTAGCTTCTTGCTATGCCAAGGTTGATTGTTAGAAAAAGTTAGTTCAATTTTAGTTTCTGGGAGAACTAGTTCAGGAATGGTCGTGAAATATTGCAACGCCAAGGGGTAAATTTATTTCGTACCTTAAGGCCAGCAGGATGATAAGAAAAGGATGTCTTTTTCACCTAGTTTGGGTATATGATATGAATGCTGAGTCTCCAGCTCTCCAGTCCGTTCCCATAGTTAGTGAATTTTCGGACATATTTCTGGATGAACTTCCCGATCTTCCTCTAGAGCGAGAACTGGAGTTTGCTATAGATCTATTGCCCGACACTCAGCCTATCTCAATCCCTCTATACAGAATAGCACCAGCCGAGTTAAAAGAATTGAAGGAGCAGCTTAAAGATTTGTTAGAGAAAGGCTTTATTTGTCCTAGTACCTCTCCCTGGGGGACTTTAACGCTATTCATGAGAAAGAAGGACGGGTCACTATGGATGTGTATTGACTATCGACAGCTGAACAAGGTAACTGTTAAGAATAAATACCCCCTTCCCAAGATTGATGATCTGTTTGACCAGTTGCAGAGAGCCAGGTATTTTTCAAAGGTAGATCTACGAGCAGGGTATCACCAAGTGTGAGTGCAGGAAGAAGATATTCCTAAAATAGCATTCAAAACTCGCTACGAACATTATGAATTTAGAGTTATGTCCTTCGGGCTAACAAATGCTCCAGCGGTGTTTATGGACATTATTAATCGAGTGTTTCAACCATTCTTGGATATGCTCATGATTGTGTTCATTGATGACATCCTAATATATTCTCGATCTGAGGAGGATCACCGTCCTTGGCATTCTTCATCGCTAAAAGTTATATGCAAAATTCTCGAAATGCAAGCTTTGGCTATCTTCGGTAACATTCTTGGGCCATGTTATAGGAGCTGAAGGCGTCCGGGTAGATTCCTAGAAAATTAAGGCCGTACAGAGTTGGCCTAGGCCCACAATGTCGATGGAGGTACGTAGCTTTCTGGGCTAGCTGGTTATTATAGGAGATTTGTACAGAAATTGCTTGAATTGTAGTGCCTTTGACCAAGCTAACGCATAAAGGGGAAAAGTTCCAGTGGTCCGATGCCTGTGAGCGCAACTTTCAGATATTGAAGGAAAAATTGACTACAGCTCTAGTTTTGACCTTGCCTTAAGGTCCAGTGGGTTTGGGGTGTGTATTAATTTAGTACGGCAAAGTGATAGCCTATGCTTCCCAGGAGCTCAAGAAGCACGAGCAGAATTACCCTAGCCATGATTTAGAGTTAGCTGCGGTGATCCATCCTTTAAAAATTTGGAGGCATTATTTGTACGGTGTTCACGTTGATATTTTTACAAATCAAAAAAGTCTCCAGCATAAGCAGAAAGAGCTGAACGTGCGGCAGCGGTGGTGGTTAGAATTGCCGAAGGACTATGATATTGATATTCTCTATCATCCAGGGAAAGCCAATGTCATAGCAGATGCTCTCAATTACAAGTATGTGGGCAGTTTAGATGACTCACCCCTAGACAAGAAGGAGATAATTTGGGATATTCAACAGTTAGCCAATCTGGGAGTTCGATTGGCAGATTCAGGTAGCGCAGGAGTTTCTGTCAAGGCATAGCTGAATCTTCTATTATAGTAGAAATTTAAGAAGAGGCAATATTAGGATCCTATCCTAGTTTGATACAGGGACATAACCCTGGAGAAGGAGAAGACCCCATTTGAGCATTCTCCTGATAGGATCTTATTGTTTAGAGGCAGGTTATATGTACCGGATGTTGCAGGTTTGCGGTAGCAGGTTATAGGCGAAGCACACTATGCCCGTTATTCTATTCACCCTGGGTCGACAAAGATGTACCATGACCTTAGCTGCTTGTATTGGTGGGATGACATGAAGCATGAGATGGCAGAGTTTGTTACCCAATGCCCAAACTGTCAGCAGGTGAAGATAGAACATCACAAGCGTGGAGGTTTGTTGCACGGAATGGAGATACCGATGTGGAAGTGGGAGATTATCAATATGGACTTTATTACATGCTTACCTCCCACTTCTCGATGGTATAACGCTATATGGGTTATTATTGATAGGTTGACGAAATTAGCTCATTTTCTTCTAGTTCGGACTACCTACTCGGCTGAGGACTATGCCAGATTGTATATTAAGGAGATTATACGCCTTCACGGTGTTCCTATATCCATTATCTCTGATAGAGGCACCCCGTTTACAGAAAATTTCTGGCAGTCATTTTAGGCAGGCTTGGGGACGCAGGTAAGCCTTAGCACAACATTTTATCCCCAGGTCGATAGTCAAGCAAAGCATACTATCCAAACGTTAAAAAATATATGTTACGGGCCTGCGTGATAGATTTCCAAGGTAGCTGGGATGAACACTTATCATTAATTGAATTTGCATATATAATAGTTACTATTCTAGCATTAAAATGGAACCGGAAGAGGCATTATATGGTTGGAAGTGTCAATCACCGATTGGTTGGTTCAAAGTTGGTGAGGTGGAGTTGATTGGACCATATGTAATCCAGCAAGTGGTGCATAAAGTAAAACTAATTCGAGAGTGGTTATTAGCATTTCTGAGCCGTCAGAAGTCTTATACAGATAATCGCCATCGCCATTTAATGTTCCAGGTTTGTGATTGGGTATTTCTGAAAGTATCACACATGAAGGGCATTATGAGATTCGGTAAGAAAGGGAAGCTCAGACCAAGGTACATTGGTCCATATCAGATTGTCCGCAGAATAGGAAAGGTTGCCTATGAGTTAGAGTTGCCAGTAGATTTGAGAGTAGTTCACCCAGTATTTAATGTTTCCATGCTTCGTAAATGCATCGGGGATCCTTCCAAAATTTTTCCTGTGGATGATATACAGGTTACGGAGGAACTAACTTTTGAGGAGCTACCTGTTGCTATATTAGACCGTCAAGTCAGGAAACTTCGAAATAAGGATGTAGTCTTAGTTAAAGTGTTGTGGTGCGATAATAATAAAGAGGAGCTGACTTTGGAAGCGGAGGAGCAAATGAAGAAAAAATGCCCTCATTTATTTCTCGTATCTTTAGGTAATTCATTTTCCTTGTCAAAGCACAACATATGATAACTAAGCTATTCATTATCAGATGTGGTGTTATAGAGAATGCTTGCATGGTTAGTATAACATTCGAGGACGAATGTTCTTAAGAGGGGGAAGATGTTAGAACCCGTAAGTCCTTAATTGGTTCAATTTGGTAAATTTTGAGACCAAATGTAAATTTCTTCTAAAGAGTAGTCTTTAAGAATTTAAATTGTTAGTGTTAGTGGGGTCATATGTTGTGTCTTTTTTTGATTGGTCCAAGTGGAACTTGACTTGTGACTATATATATGTACATATATCTCTTGTATGCAAGAGAGGGTTCCAACACTTAGAAAAATAAGAGAGAACCAAGGTAGTCATAGGCAACATCTCGGGTTGCTGCAGTAGCAAGAGGAAAAATTCTTTTTTTTCGATCTTTCAATTATTTGATGCTTCAAGCTTGGTATATTGGGTCTCCTAAGTGGCGTTGTGGCGTTAGTTGGTCAAGGAAGCGCTTGGTTTGATGGATATGAAGATTTGGGTCTAGTAAGGGACTTGAAAGGTATGTTAATTTCTAGCTTAATTTATGTAAATTAAAGCTTGTGGGTGTGTTAGGGGTGCGTTAAATTGAAGGTAAAACATTAAAATAGGGTTGATTGTTAGCGTGAATTGTGAATTTGGAATTTGGGGCTGAATGGGTACAAGCTTGGATAAGAAGATATATTAATTTATAGTCATGTGTTTATGTTTATTTGTCATAAAAATAGTCCTCGTGGGGTGAATGAAGTGTTGGGAAACTATGTGAATGTATATATGAGGGTTCGCTTGAATTGGAGCCCCATTTGAAGTGTAATGTTATGTTTTAATGTTGGGGATTTGTGTTAGGCGTTGGAGTGATGTATTATAGTTCTTGGAGTATATAGTAAGGCTTGAATATGGTAGATGTGTACCTATATGTATGCTGCCCTGTTTTTCCAAGTTGTGCCATAATAGCGTTTTGTGGTGTTTTTGATGTTGTGATGGTATTGGAGAGGGTTTATTGATGTGGTAGGTTGTTCTTGTTGTTATTTATTGATTATTTGAGCCGAGTTGAATTCTTGGAGCAGCATATTCTAAGGGGAGATGCCAAAATTTTAATAAATTTGGAACAAAAAGTTAGGATTTAAGACCCGATATGGTTTTTAATCGTTGGCGTTATTGTAATTTATGTAGACGTTGGGCATCTGGAGCATAAATTGGATTGGTATTGTGTTGGAATTAGTTGGAGAAAGAAATAGAGGTATGTAAAGGTCCCTATCTCTTGGTATGAATTAGTTAAGCTTAGCCAAAGACATACATTTGAAAAAAATTCCGTTTCCTTCATAATTTGGGTCCAAATGCATCCTCTGTTCGCTCCTTGGTACTTTCATAAAAATGTATTTATATTTTGACTATTGGGCATGTAGAGCCCGCAAGTTGTAAAAGTGTGAAAAGGTTTAAGATGTTGAAAGAATGTATTTTATTGGTGGGCATAAATGCCCATAATTTTTGACGAAAAGCCTAAATGGGATCTATGTTCATTCCTTGCCATACTTATGCTAAATTAACTACATCCTTAACTTTTGACACTTTATAATCCATGAATGGTGTTTGTTTTACCGGAAGTAAGATAGTTTGGAAAACTATAGGTTCACATTGTTCAAAAATTGCAAACACGTACAACTTTCGATAGAAATTCTAAATCACTTTAAAAATTGTTTTGAAGCCTATTCTAGTAATGTGCATAATGGGGATTAAGTAAGTCCCCTTGAAAGCACCTTTATGTGTAAATTTGAGCAACTTTGACAATATTCATAAATGAATGGATTCTTGATTTAAAAAAAAAAGGAATATTTTGCATATCACTAAGCTGATGGAACTAGTTTTTATGCATGTGATTCTCACGACTCTATTCGTGCCATTATGTTCTCGTTCCCCAGTTCCCGGGCTGGTTATTATCATGCATATGTATAACTATATGTATGTATGTATATATATTCTGATATAGGTTGGATACGGTGGGTCGGTTTGCCCATGGGCCGACTTTGCTTAATTTGGAGACATAAGGAGCTGGGCTTGGGATATGGTGGCATCATGACGTGCGGGTGCTGGGCCTCGTTTGCCCTGGCTTAGGTGAGTGCTTGACCGCTATTTGCCTCAGTTCACTTATCGGGTATGATGACCTCTACACATTACGATACATGAGTACTTGGCCGCTATTCGTGTCGGCTCATCTATCCTATGACGTGAGTGCTAGGCCCTTGTTCGCCTTGGCTCACTTATGCTACAGTTGGGACTTGTGTTAGAGATTTTGGGGATTTGAAATTTCTTATGTTATGCTGTGGTATGGCACGAGGTTGGAGGTCGCCATCGTTCCCATTCGATATGATTTATTTTGATATTCTAAATGATGAGTTATTTTGATGTTTGCATGCAAGTTTGACTCATATATATTCTTATTGGGATTATTACTCCCATTTATATTTCATACTTTCCGCTTTACATATTCGGTACATATTTTGTACTGACCCCCTTTCTTCGGAGGTTGCATTTTATGCCCGCAGGTACTGATGCACAGGCTAGAGAGCCACCTTCTTATGACCTCTGTCTACAGTTGAAGTGCTCCCTTTGCCTCAACAGTAGATTTTTGGTACATACATGTACACTCATTTCCTGTATATTGCATTTATATATATTCGAGGGTATGACGAGGCCCTGTCCCGTCCTATGATTCAGTTCGTATGTGTAGAGGTCGGTGGATACATGTGGGTGTGGGATATTGCATATGTTTTGACTATGTATGTATGATGTCAGACCCTACCCTGGGGTCGTGACCAGTGCCCGATAGGGGCACGCAAACACATACTAAACCAAATTCCTTTATAACCTAGTCCAAAATTCTACCTAAATTTTGACAGAGTTTCCTCTATTTTATTGACTAACCGCACCTGCAGCAACTCCCAGAACAAACAGAATATATACACACATATATATAAATATAAAAGCAGGCCGACAAAGTCACCGCTGCTGTCCTGCCGCCTAATAAACATGTCACTCGTATAAGTACATAATGTGGTCCTGCCGCCTAATCCAGTATCGAAAATCATACAACACACCCGTAACCCACAAGTATCGATAGACCTCTAGACAAAGGTACTACACGATGCACATTTGTCAATACATTTACAAAATATAAAAACATAGGAGGCTACCCAAACCGGCTACTAAGACAAAAGGGGCGCTTCAACGACAACAAGGATCCTAGTGTGGAGGGTCTCTCACCTGTGCGTCTGTACCTGCG